>PNEQ01033959.1:0-15549 GCA_003012365.1 Medauroidea extradentata | reverse complement strand
CGCTTAAACTGATCTAATGCCTTGTATCGATTCCTTTCCTGTCACACACACATACATACAATGTATAACTGTCAGAATTTTAATGGGTCGAATGCAACTCTTACTTGTAAAATGATTTGCAATAATGTTCAAATTAGTAAATGAGCAAAATAATGTCGTTTGTCAAGATTGTAATATCAGAATGTTAAAATATATACTTGTCTTCTATGGTTGAAAGGAATAATAGATTTGATTTCTTTGTGTTTCAAGACCCGTACAGTTTGCTTACCTGCTACGCGCATTATGCTTAATGAAAATTGTTCTAACATGTTTAAACTTCTGGATCTACACACACCTAAGCAATCTTTTCATTTGAAGTATGTTACGGGACATTTAGGACAAGCTACCTTGTGATTCTACTCTGCTCTTGGTTTATGCTTACTGAATTGTTAATTGAATGGAAGTACTACAATCCTGCAGTTTTAGTTTCAACTCCAGTTTTGTTTATAACTATTGCGCTTAGTTCAGTGCAGGAAAACGGGAGATCCCCGAGAAAACCCGCCAACCTGCACGATTCCTACATGCGAAAATCTGGGGACAGACCCGCCGGGAATCGAACCCGGATTGCCTTAGTGGGAGAAAAATGATATGGACCCTCGGCCACAGCGGCCCCAGCTATCAAATTCGAAGTCTTCTGTCTAGTGTATTGGATAACTGAAGAAATGTTAAACTAATGTGTATTTATTTTTCCAATTGGTTTACCGTATACATTTGCATAACACTGCCCTCTCGTGAAAGAGTTCTCTGGGCTAAATAAAAACCAGAAATCTTTTTAACCGGCCAAAAAAAATTTGTTTGTATATTTCTTCCTCTCTCTTGCCATTGGATTAATCGCTACCACATATGTATTTGTTTTGAGCGAGTCTGGCACTGAGCATTTGTTAACTCTCGATAGGATTGTTCATGTAGGCTTAGTAAAATGTCACTGTCGTTTTTCGAATAGATGGTCGCAAGACAACGACCGAGATGTATCTATCCTAAGTTTCGCGATCCATTCGTAATTGTCCTGACAGCCAAGTGAAATAAATAATCTACATCAAATAAAAATACAAGCTTAACATTCGTATGATCTTTGAAATAACTGTGCAATGGGAGTGCATGAATGGATTTAGTTTCTTGGACATACTCCATTGCATCTATTATTTGTTTAGTTTTCTTTGACAGTCATTAATTTGCAATGGAGTAGGTATGTCTAAGAAACTAAATCCAGTCTTAACATTCGTAATGTACTGACCTTCCAAAGACTTTCAGTTACCTTGGCAAAATATAGTCTCCAATGACAAATATTCGGAATGTTAATTGTTAAAATCAATTTTTTTCTGTCACTAAAAAGTATACGCACGTACTATTTTGACAAAATAATTCAGCTAAAATACTGCTTTAATTGAATATAAATTGTGAAAATTATAATTTGTGAAGTAACAGTAGAGGGAAGAGTCTGTGGACGTGCAACCAAAACATTTGGGCACGTAAAATGAAGAAATAAAATAAATTTTAAAATTTGATTTCATGAAAAAAAAATTAAATAAATTATGTTACTATGGTCTTAATTTGGTAAACTTTCATAGAAAAACCAGTTTATTATATATTATTCTATTTTTGCATCTAAACACCGAAAGCATCCTTCCGCAAATGTTCAGTATTTACGTACGTAATTTAAAAACGATGATATAAAATATTTTTACGGCAAATGTGCTTTCAGTTACAAACAGAATATACACAAACCTATGACAGCACACGCAGCATGTAAACAAACTCTCCAGCACACATTGTAGCACGTGCGTTGTAGAAACTAGTAAATGGGCAATGGTTGGTTGGCGCAGCAATGTGACCACGAGTGGAACTAAACAAAAACAACAGCTGGTCGATATCAGGAGCGAATATATGCCAGTTAACGCCTTCAACTTCGCCCTGCGCTATATTAGATACTTAGGTGGTAACCTTCCGTTTTGCCAGCATTTTATGATATTTTCGAATTCGATTGTTTCTTTATTTCTTTATGAAGCGTGGATATCTCCTGTACGTAAGGTTTCAGGTTGTGTTATTACATTGTAACGTTTGATCTAAATAAGGCGAGACCTACATATCTTGTTACCGATTTTCTTTTTCTGTGATATGTGGTTCTAAGTTTATAGGCACGAGTGTTTTGGACTATTTCTCTTTTCCGGTTGGTTGTTTCGATGATATCACCAAGTATTTGTAGTGAGGGACTCCCGTTGATTAGTCCGTATTTTGTAATGAGACTTCTTCGGCTGTCTAGGTTAGAAGAGAACAATTCGGTTTTCTGGAAGGAGATCTGCAGTCATACTTTTTCTACATATCCTTGGAGAATTTCAACCTGCTTTATTGCTGTTTCTTCATTGCTGAACAATAGAGCAAGGTCATCCACGTCGCGGCTAAGCACGAGATTTCGAGCTTGTGTTTCTGTGCCCCAGTGTTTGCTGGCTTCCAGCTATTTAGTGCGTTTGTGTGAGTGTGTGTGTGTGTGTGTATATATATATATATATATATATATATATATATATATATATATATATATATATATATATATATATATATATATAGATATAGATATATAGTTGCATCACAGTTGCTTTTATAGAATAGGAAACATTTATTTATCGACAGTCATACATGCTTTTCTCAATTTTGGCTTAAAATATAAAATAGTTGAGGAGAAATTTATTTCAGTTGTTTTGGTACACTGATTATCTGAAATAAAAAAAATAGAGAAATATACTTAATTTCCTTGTATTTATTTTCATAATATCAATTCTGAAATAATGCTTTACGTGTACTGATTTCAGAGACGTTAAAAGCAATTTTTAAAGCAAATACTACCATTGTTACCCTTTTAATGTGGGGAATTTTGAAAAATCCTGGTAAAACACGGGTGTATTTATGTAAACAAAACTCATGTCAATAACTCAATGGGTTAAAAATGATGTTTTACGTTTTTTAGATCTCTTTAGAGGTCAAATTTTAAAAAATGAAATCAATCTTAAAAATTTTACGAATACTATTTGTGACAACTACGTAGAAAACTAATACGATCAAAAGTGAAACTAAAATTCCTTTCAAAAACATTTCGCCACATCACATATTTTTTGGCGTAGAATTAAAAAAATCCTAATATTATTTTCAGATATTTGCGTAAGTTTCATGCTGAAGCAAGACTGTTCTTGTGCCTGAAGAAGGGGAACAGATGCCAACTCCCGAAATGTCACATCTGTTGTCGTCGGAGGAAGCCAGCTATTATCGTCCGTGTTATGTTCGTTGTGTTGTCTAGAACCATTTACGTCGCTATAGTAGTAGACACATTCAACAAGAGCAATATGACGTAGTGCGTACGATGACAGCTCTAAAGCGTCATAATGTCTTAGACTGAAATATAGCAGTCTGCTTGAATACAGGAGCAGATGTCAGCTACTGAAACGTCGCGATAAACTCGTCTAAGGACATCGACTGTGTTACCGTGTGTCTTTACTGCTGTGCCTAGTCTTATGTTTGACGCTATGAGTTTTGTTTTCTTTATTTTTGTTTAGTTAAGATGTTTGATATTTTAATATTTTTATTAATTACTTTGTGATTTGAAGACATTCATGCTGATATTTTTTATGTTTTGTTGTTGTCCATGTATGTGTTGAATACATTAATTTTTGATTTGTTTTCCCTTTGTTAGGCCACAAGTAATGAATTATGTACATAAATATAAGGAAATAAATTATATTTTTTATACTTCAGGTAACTAGTGTACCAAAAACAATCGAACGGCGTGTAAATAGAGGTATAACAAGAAATGTCGTAGTGATTCAGGATCATCGGGCTTCAATAAGGAAACCAGTAGAAATTTGTCACGTGTCTCAAACGTCTGCTGGAGGGTTTGAAACAAGTGTGTCAGTAAATACTCACTGCAGATGAGAAAATGTTACAACTCTAGGGTCACCTAGCGAGAAACTCCCGGTGATGTAAAAACAGAGGGTGGATACAGACAATGGGGGATGGGTAGGGGGTTGGCTGCTACAGGGGGCAGCGGGAGGCGGTATTAAAAATAGATGGGGAAAAGTCGTCCATGCAAACACAGGCGATGCATAATGCGGTATTAGTCCGTCCTCCCCCTTTCCCCCACTCTTTCAACCCTCAATGCCATGGCACGAGTCGTATAATGAACCTGCATGCAATTTCAGCCGTCCGTCTGCCGTCTCGTCCCTAATTTCGTAGAGTGTATGGAAATGAAAAGGTGGGAGGGGGAGGAGTGGTAGGGTGAGGAATAGAATTGTTGGAAAGGAGGGGGGGGAGGGTTCCTTGCTCACGACAAGTAGCGGACTGGAACCGAGAAATTACAACCGTCATTAACATTGCACAATCGCAGGCTTTGCAGGCATGGTGGGGGTAGGTTTACTACCCTTCCCGTCTCCCCTGCCAGGCATGTTTCCCTGAAGCTTACCTTGACTGATACTTCCTTAAGGCGTGTCCGTAGATATGTTGTGTTTGTGTGCGTGTGATCCACAAGAACGATAGATCTGCCACTGACCGCCGTGTGCAATGTGCTATTACCTCTATGAGCAAGCCTCCCAACCTGCGGGCGGTGCTTCGTTAATAGTCACATTATGAAGGGACATGACGTCTCCTTAATTGTAAAATCTTGTAACTACATTTCGCATCCATCCAGAAGAAAAAAAGAGAGAAAAAACTATTTCATTTCCCTCACATTGAAAAAAAAAACATAATTTTGCATAACATTATTTTATATCTACGTTTACCTATATTTCTATGGAAATACTTTATTATGATTGTTTAAAAGGGCTCGAATGTCCTATCTTCATAATATGGAGTTACGATCGTTTACTATTAAGGTAATGATAAGCATAGCAAGTGATTTTTGGAGAAAATAATTTTGCCACAACTTTTTTCAATGCCTTCCGTGCACACTTGTAACTCTGCCTGGTTCGTGGTTATTGGCAGAATATAATATGGCAGGGGGTGGCTCATTTGACTGTACCAACCAGAACAACGTCACCGCGACACCACACGTCCATAATTAGCGGGTATTACCCCGAGACGCCGTAAGTTAAAAACTTCCAATCACTGACCTTGAAGCAGAGAAACATATGTGCACATAAGGCATTGAAACAAATTGTTACAGAATTATTATCACTAAAAATCACTGTGCTGCACTCAGTGGTGACCATACCATCTTATATGAGACAAGAACGGTTTGAAGTTCAACGCAAGTTTCTATGTATGTCTCTTGAATGAGTTGTGGTAGTCTGAAAAAACCGTTTACGGCCATTTAAGGGGCACTAAAATCTTATTGGTAATAAGCGTGCTGAGTTTTGAATCTGTTCTTGCAGATTCCATTCATATGAATAGAGATACGTAGAGACCTGATAAATTCGCGGGTTCAATGACCTGCTGGCTAGCTTCCAAGAATATTAGTATACTGAAGCAGACAATTACTGATCATTGGCTGCTCGCTGGCACAGTGAAACCACATGATTGGGCCTGCGTTTCGTAGCTTACTTTTTATTGAATCACATCCCTTCAAGAGGTGTCAAGTCAACAGCCAATTACAAACGTGAGAGGAAATTACAGTTGTTTCAATCCAGCTTCTACACAAAAGAAAACGTGCATTTATCAGGTCCCTATTTATTAGATGTTTGTTGGTCTCTTGCTGAAACAGGTGAGCATCAAGATGAGACCCGCACTTGACTATGTCGTTATTGGCTCAGAGCCCTCTGGGCAGTATCAAATACGTCGAGGATACGTCGTATGGGTACTCTTGCTGCAATTCTGACTGGTACTGAAAATAATTCGCAAATCCTCGTGCTTGCCTATGTACACAGAGACTTTATAGTGAAATGACCTCTTGTTGATCGCATGCGAGTCACCGAGAAGAAGGAAACAGTAATTAACGAGCGGTAATTGATGGCGGTGGGCGTGGTCACAGAGCGTCGACTGCTGGGAACTAAGCAGCGTCGAGTCCTGAAATTCACGTCGTCATTGAATGGCTGGGGAATTATTACCACACATCTCCCACCGTCACCACGCTGCTCACCAAGCATCGAGCTTGCCTAACTCAGGAGAGTGACTGACCACAACGCACTCACTTGACTCTACAATAAGTAGACGTCACGCTTTAACTTTGCGTCGTCATTGTTAATACATGTCTCTCACCTTCACCATGCTGCTCACTAGTCATCTAGCTCACATTATTTACGAGATTGGCTGACCGTGGAACAACAATGCACTCACGTAACTCAATATAAATATCAGATATCACGTGTTAATTTTATCACAAACTAGTATACAAATGCAATTGCTTTCACTTTGTTAAAGATGTCCTAAATAGCTTTGAGCCAATATAATAACCTTGTGACACACCTCTTGGTTATACTTTTTAGTAGTGATGGTATATAATACAAAAGTAGGCAATTTCAATTTCAAATTAGTAGCAAGTCCGTACTGTCCTCTCCTCGCTCGACAGATATTATGGAAATTTTAATGGCCTGATGTTAACTCTGCGCCTTGTGGTAACTTGCCCTTAAATCCAGTGGCGGCTCGTGGGTCGTTGCCAGGTAGGGCAGCAGTTAGCAAGAGCTGTACAAGGTTGTGCGCTGGTTGACTCTACAGCCACTGACACGCTGATGTGCAGGTGTCCCTTACTACTGAGTGGTCGCAAAAGGTCTAGTAGCCGGCAAATATGACATGGTCGTTGGTCTACGGCGCGTTAATAAAGAGTGTACAGCTCCATCTATCTGCAGCTCCACTTGGCAACAACCCACGGACCATCACATCTTAAGAGGGCGTGGTACATAATTCAACGCTAAAAGCATTAATATATAACTGTAGGTTTGTTGAAACCAATTTACGAAAAAAAAAAAAAAAAACAATAGCAATCCTAGACAATAGTTTTAGCCAACGTCTTAAACAAAATTGTTTCCAGTGTTACGAATTTTTGAGGCACAATCTCTGACGCCGGAACCTCGTGCATTTTACTACGGCGCAAGAGATCACGCGTAATGAATTAGTAATTCTGGATAAATATTTACTGATAAAGTTGGCAAATACCATTATATAGGATTGTAATTGAGTATTTTATCCATAAAAGCTTTGAAAAAAGCGTAGAAATCAACTGACGTTTTCAGCGTTTATTTATCTACCACGCACTCTTAAGTCTCAGCAATGTTCAAATAAATTATCTCGAAGATTACTGTGACGTCGTCAGCTGTCTGCCGCCCTGACTTGTGACGCGTATTGCAACACTTCTGAACAACTTGCCAGAGTCACACTGAGCTAAACGGTGATTCTCTACCATGAATTGTCTCTTCAGAAATAACTGACCTGGCGCGTGAGACGTGCTGTAGAGTAGTACATAATGTATTTTTCCTTGTCTAACTATTGCAAATGTTTCCAATGCGTTTATCTACGAAAAAAAGACACCCTTGAAACTGTGTCCATATGATTTTAAAAATCTCGTCCGCTAATTAAAAACATGTTTCGCAAGCTCCTCAAAAGTACTAAAACTGACTTTTTCATGTTCCTGTAGTTGAGAAAATATTTTCCGTAATCGGAAAACCAAATCATCTAACCTCCTTCGGACCTTACCTCATATTTTCCATACAAAAAAAAAAGTAATAACAGGGTCATCGCTTGAACTTGAAGTCCCGTTGAAAAATGATTTCTACCAAACTCTGCACGCTGGTTAAGTCCTCCGCGCCTAGAGGCGATGAAGTGTTTGACGGACGTGTTATATTCGACTTATCGCCTTCCCCGTTTCCATGCCACAAACGTAAAAAAAAAGCTAGCGTCCACTAACTCTTAAGTAACGAAACTTGTAGGCGTCGCGGCACTCGAACTGAAGAAGCCCGGCGGTACCATCCCTATCCGTCGTTCTTCGGGTCCTAAAAACGTATGTACTAACCGATAAAAACTTCCTCGCGTTGCTTCTGTTTGGTGCCAAACTGTCCACCGCTTGCTCCGGAGGCTTTGGTTCAGTTAGGCCAATCGGGAGACAGTTTTCGAAAGATGGCCCCACCCCTCGAGGTTATTTTCTGTCATTGTCGTAATTATTATCCGTTAATTCAAATTACAATCTGTAACATTAGACAAGTACCCTACATGATGTTATCCCTCATCCTAAAATTCCTCATAGGCTATTATAATTATTAATTTAATACTTGTATCTTAAATACTACAGGCTGACACTTATCCCTTCTCCCCCGATTGCAAGGTGATACATGAATGGGAATGGAGGGCGAGAAGGCCTGTATGCTTGTCCAAGTGACCCTGCTACCTCCACAGAGACAAAATATATACATAGGGCTTAATGGCTTTTCTAAATAGAATTCTGTACATTGAAGCTGGTCTTATGACAGTTGTTTCATCGGCATTCTATAATTATTAATTTAATATTTGTGTCTTAAATACTACAGGCTGACTCTTATCCCTTCTCCACCGATAGCAAGGTGTTACAAGAATGGGAGTGGAGGGCGAGAAGGCCTGTATGCTTGTCCAAGTGACCCTGCTACCTACACAGAGACAAAATATATACATAGGGATTAATGGCTTTTCTAAATAGAATTCTATACATTGAAGCTGGCCTTGTGACAGTTGTTTCATCGGCATACTGACATGATGCCGAGAAGAACGAATGTTTGCATGACACGTTTATTTATATATCTATAATTTATAACAATTTAAGGTAAATTGATGACTATTACTTTGAATAATTAGGGCAGCGACCATATGGCGCGTACAACTTACAGTAGAACAGGCAAGGAATCTCGTACCATAAGATATGTGTTGGTACCTACTACTCCTTGAGACAATAACCAATTAACGAGTTTTAGAATACGTAGAACAGCTGAGTCTATCCAACAGGTTATTTAACTTAGAAAATATTCCTGACCTTGTTAATACATCTGAAGTCTAGCAGTAACATTATGGTCCTTTGTGTCCAGACATTTGCTGCAGTAAGTGTCAACCATACGGTGGATCTCGATGATGGTAAGCCAGAGGAGCTTAAACTTGCAAGAATCACAAAATCTACAAAGTAGATTACTTGCTGGTACTGCCATTTATGCTCGGAACTGCATAGAGCATGTCATTTTCTTCCGACTGATTGAGAGAGTGATTTTGGTCAGCGCTTAATATCTAGGTCTTGTAGAGTTGGTGAGCGATGACATGATGCATGGCGGCGGAATGGAAAGGGTGGGGAAATGGGAGATCCCCGAAAAAAAACCCGCAGACAAACGACACCGTCCGGTACAATTACCACAGGTGAAAATTTGGGGACCGACCCCGCCGGGAATCGAACCAGGATCGCCTTGGTAGGAGACTAATGGTCTGACCATTTGGCCACCGTGGCTCCTCTGCCGACTGAGAGAACTTTAGTTGCAGCTCTGGTATACGAGTGGCCCCCATACTACTGTCATCGAACAAGTTGTTCATTGGTCAATAAGTACTGATCGTGAAATGTATCTTGTTCACCTGACTGCCGGCTAGACTTCACAGTCCTTCTGCATATACACTCTGTCCGCTTCTACTTGTTCACAGACTGCTGATCCAGTGAGTGGTCAGCTGTACATGCAGTAAAGTAGGCGTGAGTTCGTTTTTTTCACACAGTGTTGTTTTTCGCCTAGGAGTCACTAGGGACAAATAAAGTAAAACAGTAACATCGTGAAAGTAACCAGCATGTACAGGCATATTAAGTCTAAATTCATCTGGGCTTATAATCACAGTTTAAACATACGTGCAACGCACATACAGATTATACTAAGTCAAATAACTGCAACCATAAATTACCGCGTTTTCGTTCGAAGTAGGTCAGTTCAGACTTAATAACAACTTTCGTACGGCAAATGAAGACAGACGGAGGGAAAAAGAGAGTGAGAGAGAATATGAAACGACCGTAACTGCAATACCGCTTCAACGTGCTAGTGATTGATGGAGCCAGATGTCTGTGATACAAGAACATGTTCATAACTGCTTAATGATAGAGTCGTCTGAACCCTCCTCGTCTACCTATCACAGCTGCCAACTGCTGCGATAAGTAAACACAGTCTGTCTCGTATGATCGCTACACGATAACACCTATCTATTACCACGTATAAAACATCGCGAAATGAGTGGTTTCCCACCCATCATTTTTTTTCTCGAATTCTTTGATAATCAGCATTAGCTTGCGTAACTTACATTTTTCAAGAAACGGGCTGCTATGAAGAGCTTTCTTGTGCTTAAGTGCCGATGGGGCGATATGGAGCTGCTCCGGAACAGAAGGGTGTTGGGTGGGTTTGGGGGGGGGGGGAGGGGATCGCCAAGTAAAACCCGCACACCAGCGACTTCGTCCAACACGACTTACCACGTGAGGAAATGGAGAACTGATTCCGACCTGGAATTGAGAGTGTTTGCCTATGTGAGAGATGAATTCTCGTTACAGTCGTAAAACGATCAAGCGGAACTACAAAGGTGCCAGTTATTCAGAGCCAACAAGCTGGGTACATACAACATTGTAGTGGAACGACGTCTAATTAGAGTGTCAACAACGACCTATAGGGACAACAATAGTACAAGTTATTCAGAGCTAAACAAGCTGGGTACATACAACATTGTAGTAGAACGACGTCTAATTAGAGAGTCAACAGCGACCTAGGTAAACAACAATAGTACAAATTATTCAGAGCCAACAAGCCAGGTACATACAACATTGTAGTGGAACGACGTATAATTAATGTGTCACAACAAAAACCTAGGAGAAATACAACAAACAAGTAATTCAGAGCTAAACAAGCTGGGTACATACAACATTGTAGTAGAACGACGTCTAATTAGAGTGTCAACAACGACCTATAGGGACAACAATAGTACAAGTTATTCAGAGCTAAACAAGCTGGGTACATACAACATTGTAGTACAACGACGTCTAATTAGAGTGTCAACAACGACCTATAGGGAGAACAATAGTACAAGTTATTCAGAGCTAAACAAGCTGGGTACATACAACATTGTAGTACAACGACGTCTAATTAGAGTGTCAACAACGACCTATAGGGAGAACAATAGTACAAGTTATTCAGAGCTAAACAAGCTGGGTACATACAACATTGTAGTACAACGACGTCTAATAAGAGTGTCAACAACGACCTATAGGGACAACAATAGTACAAGTTATTCAGAGCTAAACAAGATTGGTACATACAACATTGTCTTGGAATGACGTACAATGAGAGAGTTAACAATAGCGACATAGGGGATCTACAACAGTGCAGGTTAGTGAGCGCCAACTAGTTATTCGCCCACCAGTGATTGAGAGGAGAATTCTAAATGCATGTATGGGCGTCTCCACAGTCTCTGGCGTCTATTATTTTTTTTCAATTAGTCACCACAAGTGGACGACAAAAACTCTCAGTATTGGACGCGTACGTGGCAAACATCGACCAGGGCTGGCAAGCAGGAAGTGAGGGTACAAAAAGTAATAATGAATGACAACGCTAGGGAGGCGCTGCTCGGTGAGGGAAAAAAAATCATCATTTCAATAAATTAACCTAACCCCATCCCCTCACACTTGCTCACTTTCCACCCTGTACCATCCTCGTTCCAGAGGATATGAACGTATGCTGAACAAACTGCGCACACGAAACATTTGCAATTGTATAGAGATGAGGCGTGTTTTCCATTTCTGCTTCCCTCTGAACACCCCCTCTTCCCCTCGATATCAGTCGTTCTTGGGGGGTGAATTTCAAAATAATATCTGCGCGGCCGGGGGCGTCCAGCAGAGGCCCACAACTCTCCACTTGCCGCACCGGACATTTTGTTAAGTAAATATCGGCACGCGGATAAATAAACCTGGCTCATTCACGCTACACTGCTTCCGCTTGTTATTGTAATGAGACTGGAGCCCGTGCGCTGTGGGTCGCCTTCCTCTCATGTATATTGACTGAAACATTCTCCTGACCTTCTAGTTGCGTGAAAGGAAAACATCATGCAAAAACTCGCTGGTGTGCGCGTCAGCCTGCTGGCATAGGCTTCCACCGATACCCTCTGGGGAGAAAACAAACGTGTATAGGACCGCAATCCCTCCCCTCCCTCTAGCCTATCACAGCGCTGCTGTTGTTGCGGTGCGGCGAGGATAGGAGCTATATCGCAGGTCCCTGTGTTCAAGACCAACAACACAGCACGTCAGTACATACTTATGCGCCAAACATGCGAGATACTGCCTAGGCCGAAAAAACGAATATTCTTAATTTTATGAGTATTTCTGTTTACAATTTCACTGCAACACTGCCAAGTCAATTAACATATCTTTTCCAAGAAAATTTGTCCAAATTCTATAGCACTTACAGAAAAGTTTTCTCATTTTATCGTTAAATAAGTTATACAGCAACTTTATAAACCAGCAAAAATTTCGATCTGAAATTGAACTCGTTTACATGGTTTCATTCCGTTTCTAGTCTCATTGTGATGCTAATTATAGTTTCCGAGAGTCAAGTAACAAGTACACTGGTAAACATTTCAGTTCAGCCGTAAATACGAAATAGCAATGGCATGCCGCAGTATGATTTTTCCTTTAAATCGATATAAATACTATAGTAGCTACGTATGAAACACAAGTACTGCCTACATTTATCATGAAAGAAAGACAGCTACGTAGCATGGTGCTGCTGTTATAGACAAACACTGGATGTCACCTACGTAATTTTGACCTAACTAGGAAAAAAAAAGTGTGCATAGGACTACATTGATATCACAGGAGTAGTTGGTCAAGTGCTACTGAAAATATATCACCACATCTTATTGTACTGAAATAGTGTGCGAGGACTAGCACACGGCAGTTGTGACGTATCATATTTATATAAAGAGGAACAGTATATACAACTAGTAAGTATAGGTGAGTCATGCAACAAGCTTTACAGCAGACCGTTGGTCTAACACAGTAGCGACGTTGTCTATACAACAAATTAAATAATTTCTATACAGC
Organism: Medauroidea extradentata; assembly: GCA_003012365.1. Lineage (NCBI taxonomy): Eukaryota > Metazoa > Arthropoda > Insecta > Phasmatodea > Phasmatidae > Medauroidea > Medauroidea extradentata. The sequence continues at coordinate 2,531 of PNEQ01033959.1, read as the reverse complement.
TGCTTAGCTTGTGATTAAGATATAAGTTTATACAGTAAACAAAAACCTACAAAACCTTTACTTATTGTTTCAAACAGGTTTTAGTTTTAAAAATTCTTTCGGGGGTTTCTCTCGCAGCTACGAGAGTAATATTTATATTTTAACTAGCTGTCCCTTTGCGGCTTCGCCCGCGTGTACTATATAAAGGGTAACTAACTTTTAGTTACGTGTTAATTGATGGTGATACTATATTCTATATTATACTATATTCACTGTTTATCTTTAAAACATCAAATACAAACAGATTTGTCCAGTCCACTGCGCTAAGCGTACTTTAATTGCAGAACTTATTTTTTTAATTCATCTTCATTTCTCTATAAAACAGCTGCCCGGCTGCGGCTTCCACCGCAAAACAGCTGCCCGGCATTTAACATCTAGCGTACTCAATAACAGTGTAAAGAGCGCGCGCAATACGCTTGTATGATGTCATTGTAATTCCCATCGCAAAGTCTTGCACGGGATACGAACCCGTAACCCCACCCCTCCCACACCCCAAACTTTATACAATACCTTAGTGAATGCTTAAGGCCTCGATCACAGGAACATACCTACATTGTTTAAACAACAATAGCAATAAAGCTCAAATTGACTCTACTGTTTTTAGGGTTTTTTTCCCGGCAATTATTCGAATTTTTCTCGCCGTAAAAACCATCTTTGAACTTCAACGAACATTTAAAAAAAAGAATTGGCCAAATTGGTCCAGGTGTTGTTGAGTTATGCGCTTACCAACACATTTTGCGATTCATTTTTATATTATAGATAAATTATAACAAACTTTACCACTGAGAATACTTTTTTAATTAAAACTAAATATTACTTTGCGACAAATCTACTTCGCCATGATTTATGTGTAAGCTTTAAATGTCTTTGAAGCAACAAAATTTGGTTGCGACAAAGATAGTGTTGTTAGTGTGTTGTCATGCAAAAGACTAGACGTTGTGAGGAGAAGCGTTGCTGGTATAGTCTACCCGTGAGTTTTATTTAAAAAACACACGTGTGAATATTACTAATTTTACTGAAACGCTAACTGTTTTTAAATATTTTGAGAGGCTCCGAAATAATGATTTTAATTGACATAACGCACTGAAACTACTTCCCGCCATCGTTTGAAGTGCTTTTTACATTCGTATATCGATACAATGGGTACGTGTAAAAAATTTTCGTGAAAAAAACATATTTACGAACATACTGCAACGCATTTTAAGCGCATGGTAGGCGGCGGTCTTAACATCTGTCGCAGAAATATATATATATATATATATATTTCACAGAAGTAAGACAACGATGCTCCACATCCACAATGCTGAAATTGTAACATTCATGTCAAGAAACAGCATTACTAGATTTAATTACCGCTGTCCGTCAACTACAAGTAACAATATCACAGCGGGTTTTCCTCGCAATTATACGCTACTTGTCCAGTATCGTTGATAAGTGTATACGGCGCCTAATGAAGAGAAAGGTGGGTATGTCAGCCACTCTCGTAGCTGCATGGAGACAAGTGGAAGACACGCAAGTGGGCAGAGAATAGGGCAGTGACGAGGCTGCTAATTGGTCCAGCAGTGAAGAGAATGGTGTCTGGTGACCATCATGTGAGCGTCTAGACATCGCAACAACTGTGCACATATTTCCGACCACACACACGCGGCGTATATCCAGACAACTAGACATTACAGCCGTATCAATGATAACACAGCATATTATACCTGTGTCTGCTTCGTGTCTCACTGCTCATGACTTTTGTATTGTGCGAGGCGTAATGGCAGTTAATGTAGCCTTCCTGCAACATTCCAGTATTTAAACAAGGCGAGAGTCGCATGGAATACTATCACCCTCTCCTCCACATACGCACGAACATTTCAACTAAATATAAACATACGTTCACATTTTCTACATCCACCCATCTCAGACTTGGTTTTCGTGTTGTTCCTGGTGATATTGTGGATATGTGTAAGGATGAGACAACCGTGAGCCAAAATATACGCGATCATATGGGAATGAAAAACTAATATTACAATATAATGAGCACCATTCTATAAAGTGCTGGGTCTTACACGATACAAATTTTATTCCAAATGTTTACTCTGTGTGCAGATCATATAGTGTTCAGACTTACACGATACAAAATTATTTGAAACGTTTACTATGTGTGCAGATCATAACGTGCTGGGTCTTACACGATACAAAGATTATTTGAAACGTTTACTCTGTGTGCAGATCATAACGTGCTGGGTCTTACACGATATAAAGATTATTTGAAACGTTTACTATGTGTGCAGATCATAACGTGCTGGGTCTTACACGATACAAAGATTATTTGAAACGTTTACTCTGTGTGCAGATCATAACGTGCTGGGTCATACACGATACAAAGATTATTTGAAACGTTTACTCTGTGTGCAGATCATAACGTGCTGGGTCATACACGATACAAAGATTATTTGAAACGTTTACTATGTGCGCAGATCATAACGTGCTGGGTCTTACACGAT
>PNEQ01033945.1:0-16342 GCA_003012365.1 Medauroidea extradentata | reverse complement strand
CAAACTGCCGAGGTGCTTGAGACACGCTTCATATAAACACGAGGGAATAAACACGGCAAGGCATACGGATAAGACTGATGCGTGCGACGAGAATATTACCGCCACCGCCTTATTTACGAACCTGGCCTGCAGTGTTTGCATAGTAATAGTATTATCTATGGCACTTAGCGGCGATGTGAAAACCATGGCGTAAAGTAAAACTTCGGCTTCTCTTGTACGAATCAGGTTTGTATTTTTTTACGTTGCAAGTTTTGAAAAGAAAAAATCGTTTATAGCAATTTGAAGAACCTTACAAGTACGTTTTTAATAGACGCGCTGTGTTTGTTACAAGAAGTGTTTCTTCAAGAGACTTTTATTTGAATACTGTAATACATAACCTTAGCAATGAGTGTAAAACAGAACACTGCATCACTGTTCACTGCGCCAAGTAATGATATGCACAACTATGGGCGATAACAGTAACTATACTATTTCATGTTAGGAATATCATTCAAAGTTGGTCATATGACTTCTGTAACTGCGAAAATACGATCTGAATCTGTAAATGTCAACATCAGGTCCTGTCATTGGTCTCTACTTCTTACTACACTAAAATATAACCACTTAGAGTACCGAAAGAAAAAAATGTGTAGGAAAACATTGCAGGCCAGTTGATCGCTGCTAATAGAGACCATGTGCCTGTCGTCGAGCGTGGCACTGTGGCTCTTATCACGCGTCAAACACGGACGTTAGTAACCGGTACACACGACTTACAACAACTGAGGAGGAATGTTTGTGTCTGTTATCAGCATTCAGCTGGAGTGACGAGACTGGCTGGAGCCGGGGATTGTAGCTCGCTGGTGAGGCGAGCGTGTCGACCACTACACGGGGCAGGTAGCGCTGAGAGTGGAACCACTTGTCATTAGTTAGAGTCTTGTAAGAAGTCACTTAGCACCCTGGTCTTCATCTCAGCCAGGCTGAGGGTCGCTGGAAATAGTCTACCAACATTACTCATGTCAACAAACACACTTCCAGAGCCGCGCAAGGTCGACTGTGGCACGCTAGCCAGGCGCTCTCTCGCCTCTATGGTGCCACTATATACAACTATAACAATACATTTACACCTACGAAGTAAACGTAAAGAATTAATTTACCTCAACATATTTCAATTTTATTATTTTGAAGAATGTTGTTTAGTTGAATAATCACACACATTTTTGCTGTTCATTATATTTTGTATTCATAGTACGTGCGTGCATTGCATACACTTTGACATTAAGCTTACATGTGTGTCGTATTTTATTACGTATCAAATATAATACATTGTTGCAGTAGCGTTAATGTAGCTGTGAAAAAAATCTGCAGGATTTTCGAATTCGGTTTATAAAACGTGACAATAGTAGGAAATATGTATTACCGTTTTTACGGGTTGACTGCTTACCAGATTAAAACAACCTGCGAGGCCGAACTAGAGTAGAATTGGTTCCGGCTCAAGCCACGATTGTATCTCTAAGACTTGCTGAGCCTGGTCTTTATGTCTACTGACGTACAAATACTAGTAGACGATATGTGGAGGGTCATTGATGTGTGGTAGTCCTGGAGAGGAAAGCTGATGTTGTTGACGTCTAGAGCTTAGAGGCCAAGTGGCAAGCAGTATGCGAGCAATAGTCGCCCTTGAAGACATAGAGCATGTCTGAACTATTAACTTATTGCTAGTTGGTTGTAGTGATCTGTGTTTTTGTAACTTTAAATAAACTAATTAGTTACCGATTTCAATCTTACATCAGATAATATGGATGACTCTCAGCTCACTTAAGCTGGAAGGATTGTACATACTGTGGAACTTCAGGATACTGAACGTACAGAGACACAAACATTGAACTCAACCTACCTAGGTTACTATAGTCCCTCTATTCCCGGGCGCTCTCCAGTTGTCGAAATGTTCGTATAGTGTAGTGTTCAGTTACACAAGGGCCACCTTCTGTTTTCTTCTGACAACACTGATGTCACTGACAGTTCGCCAGTGTCCGTCAGCAATAAGGGAACAGTCTCAGTAAGCAGCTAAATATTTCTGCGGCAATAAATACATAATAATGTCAGAACGTTAAATTAGTAAAATTACTGCAATTTGCTTTCCCAGCAGCTACATCTTTGGCATCTCTCTGTGATATCATTCTGGCGATAAACAATCATGTATATTTTGTTAATTGTGTAAGCTGTATTTACTTTAAAAATAAAGTCTGTATATTGATAGCATATTGATGCGTCTAGTACGACCTACGACTGATGATTTTGTTATTTTTTTTCACAACGAAGCTAACATCGCGTGTATTTATGTTTGTGAAGCTGTATACGTGTAGTGATTATTTTGAATACTTAGCAAAACTGAAGAATGCTTCAGTAACTATAAACAGATATGTAAATATACGTAACTACATAGGCTTATGCATAGCTGTACTGTATATAAATTAATTGACAACTGCTTCGGCACTACTATCTTAAAAAAGATTCCTTACATTAATATTATAATACTTCAACGTTTGAATTTCCGCCAAAATATTGGTTTCCTCACGACACTGATGCTCTTAAACGCCAGTAAAATCAGTAATCTCAGTAAAGGGATGTAGCCTCGCACAGGGTATCATCAACCAACCATCAGTGACTATCAGTGCCGTCAGCAATATCCACATTATTGAAAACACTGGCCAGTGAATAACGGAAGGCGGCCTAAGCGTGACATCGTTATTTTACATGTTTCTCTTTCCCCAATAATCTTTGCAAGTACACGGGAGAGGTTTGGGAAGGAACTCGTAAATATGAGCTAGGTTGGAGGCAGTGTATGTAGTGTATGTGTGAGGTAAGGATAGTTGGAGAGTGTTGTGTACGACGTCAGTGTAGTGTAGTGTAGGTGCGACAAACCAGTCCTGGCGTGTCCTTGGCGTGCCTGATATCTATCTCTCTCTTTACTTTCTCTCCTCGTTCCTGCTGTGCTCCGTCCTCATGCGCCAATATATCCTCCTCTTCATCTTGCCCGTAACACCGCCTCTTCACTCGCTCAGCCACTCGCCGAGCTGAGCTCAGCTGGCGGCATATCATTATTTAAACATCTACATTTATTTTTTCACACACCAGTAGAAAAAACCTGGCCATAAAGACTTCGATAATCCAAGCATAGTAAACCTTGCCTTTATGTGCATGTGAGAAGTTTTTAAGGTACCGTACACAACTACATCTTTATATGCACTAAGAAAGTTAAGATTAGTCAATTTCTACACTCAGTATTTATACAAACACGTGATGGTAGAATGATAGGCTAAAATGTCAACTTAGGTGAGCTACGTCAAAGAAATTACGAGGGTAGCTTCTTCGTCTACTCCTCGCGAAGAAAATGTGCACATTATGCATGATAAATATTCTGCTGGCGTAGCACTCACTAAAATATTTACAAAGTACACAGCAGTCGGCTTATTTTATCCCTACAATATTGAAACTCTGAACAGCATTACATATGTTTGGCCACAGAATGTTTAAGAATACAGAAGTGAAATAGCGGGTAGGACGGCAGGTTCAGTTCACACACTAGGAACATGGCGGAAACGCCTACCACCAATCAGAGCAAAGAGGCTACCCTGCTAGCCGGCAGCCAGGCCAATAGGAAACCTGTGGTAACATGCAGGAGCCATACATACTCGGGGCTGGTATCAACAACCTCGGGCAACCAATAAGCGGCCACTTCTGTATTACTATCTAGTGAGTGCCTTGGCTAGTCTCTGGTGATGACTAAACCTGGTCAGGTAACAGGGTTAAACCTACCTACTGCAGCTCGTCAGTTTCAGTGGTCAGTCTACATAACCTCCTTCAACAGTAAACAAACAACTAGGTACTGTATGTCCAGCAGGTGTGTGGAGGTTGGCAGTCACGTCCTTTAGTACGGCACAATACATCGCATCGACTCCAGGCCGATTGCCACTCGCAAACATTTGCTACGCGAAGACGAACTGCAGACGAAAGACAGCCACTCGCGTTCGGCCGGGTATGTTCGGCTAATGTTCTACCAAGTGTATAACACATTCAAGATTCAACTTACAGAGTTAGGAGTTCACCGCTGAAATATTAGTTATTGTATGTTGGTACGAGATTGTCATAAACGCTTGCTCGTTCATGCCACAGTTATGTTTCCAGCAGTTGAGGTGTGACGTCCATACTGTGTTGTCTAGAGAATGTCATTAAGAACACTCCTCATTACAATGTGTATTATAATTGTACGAGAGGCTGTGCTATATAAAGATAAATACACTATAAAACTCAATTGAATTTTGCGACACAATTTCAGTGAGAAAATGAATAGAAGTGGCTGTGGCCCGCTTTATTGTCGCTGAAGGAAGTAAAGAGATGGTAAGCCACACAGGCTAGACGGGTGTGGGTGGGTCAAGAATAGTACCGAGTTTACGTCTAGCGTGCTACAATGATGATGTAAGTTTATTGCAGATAACAGAATGCTTCTCTGGTTCTGTTTGCGAATCAAGTTCGTAATTTAATGCATACAGCAGCTTGAAAGAGTCGTCTTTAACCGTGTTGTACTGTGTAGTAGCATAGTTTAAGTGTGTTTTCTTGTAATAGATATTACACGTAGGGAGTAGGTTAATGAGCTTGTTGTAAATGAGAACACATCTGACATGCCACATCGTCGTTCACGCTTCAGGCCGTGTCAGTGAAATCCTGCTCGCAGTCTTTGAGATAAGAACTTTGGCCCGGAAAGGGGTGGGGTGAATTTGATACTGCTGGTGTATTTATTTGGGGATATTTGTTATGTTGGCTGTGTTGCGCCCAGCTTACTGGACAGGTTCTGCAACGCGGACAGACTACATACAATATGTCGTGAATGGGCTGTGAAGTGCCGCTTGTTGTCATGTTTCTCGCAAAGGTACGTTTCTGTACTGATTTACTGCCGTGAAGTGTTGCATGGACGACCCTGCCCCCCCCCCCTTTTTATCTCTTACATCTCTTCTCTTTTACTGGGGTCCTGCCATTTCTTCTCGTCGCACGAACAAACCTATAAATGTTTCCAGTCCACGTTCTCGCGCTCTCTGAGTAATTCCAAAGCTATGAAGATTAACGACATAGCGTGAATGTAGTTTTTTTTTTTTTTTCGAACCTGGAGTTACTATCGCGATTATTTTTATGTCCTCTGAAGTTTCCCGCCAGTGTTTGATGTGTTGTATTCGGCGAGAATGCCTGCTTTCTGTTTTACGAGCTGTGTTTTCACATTTCCAAGTACGTGTTAGGTCGTGTGGTAAAAGAGCGTAGGTAAATATGCCATGGAGATAAAATGTTGGTTCTGCGGGCTTCCTGTTCATTAACCATTTTATATAGTCAGCTAGGAAATATTTACTACCGGGGAAAGAACTACGTTGACATGTACAAGATGTATGAATACAAGTGGGCTGGTGTTTTATTTCACTTCCTAGATGGTCGGTGTATGCGAGGCACAGAGTATAAGGGTGGCACTGACTGGCATATGTGCTGTAGTATCACCTCTACGTATATCGAGGCTTCCTTGACCGTCAAATCCCAACACTACTCCCCTCGTCGCCGCTAGGCTTGTCTCTCACACAAGCTGCGCGCGCAACTCCTGTCAGCCACAGCTCAACTACGCCTCCCCAACACTACAAGAAACTAGTAATTATAACGTTATCGCCGAGACAAGATATTTGTCTCAAACCCACCACTGCCACCATTATTTGTTCCAGAAACACTGGCGCTAGTGTCTGGTTGAATCGATGTAAACACACTTGGAATCTCAGCGTATCTGCTGGATGTGCACACAAATATCATCTCGGACACAATTTAGGAAAATATGTTTTCAATTAAACTAAACGGGCGTGGAAGACTAAGTCAAAATAAGTCAAATTATCATATCCATTTGAACAATTATATTTTAAATATTATACCTGTTGCACAGAAGTGTAACATTTTGTTTTGCGTATGAAACCCCTTAACATTAGAAATTAAATGTTCAAGTGAAAGCATGAAGTAATCCCAATCGTCGTTATAAACTAGACTGGTTATATTTACATATTGTCTGGCTGATGTCACAGTGGAAGCCGACTATGTTCTTTCTCAGTTTCCCGTGTTGTCACAGTTTGAGATGTCCAAACATAGATTTTTTAAAAAAATTCAACACGATCATTGCAATAAGACTAAGTATTAACTACGCCAGCTTTTTTAATGCTTTGATTGGCTTGTGAAATATCAAGATAACAATGGTAGTGGATACAACGCCAGCAATGGTCCAGGTGACAAGATGTGCGCAGAACTTACACCTTGCTTCAGTGTTGTCTGCTGAGCAATCAAGTTCCGCGTGGAGGCTTCTACCCACTAGAGGAGCTCGGTGGCGCAAGTTGATGTGTCTTCCTAGGTGTGAACATACTTGCGGGAACACGGTTATATGACGTCATAGAATGTTGTATATGACAGTGGCAGCAGGCTACTATGTGTCTCACAGATGCCACTGCACGTCACTGGCGTGACAAGCTTCTAGAGGTCATGGCGAGGCTTGGCGAGTGTACTATGTCGCACTTACAGCACCGCGCATGATACACGCCACAGCCACGGACCTTACGCATGATTCTGTTAATTAACTCTCTACGCTTGTCTGCTAACATTTCTTCATGCATATAGCTTCACAAAGGATTATAAAAACCACATCTCATTACCTTTTTAATAAAGTATTAATGTTAATCGTAAATTTTAGATATGTAAAAAATTACATAGTTTCTCACATTGTAATATTGCGAAAGAGAAATTTTCAACCTGGGTCCTTCGCTTATTAATGTAATTGAACATAGATTGTTCATTCATATAGTGTGTGCAAGTAACGTACCGTAGATAGAGACTATCATGTATAGTCTGTTGCCATCTCTACTAGAGGCGTTTGTTCTGCCAGTATCACAAGTGCGAGCTTATCTCCAGAACACCCGTGTAAAGATTAGCGACTTCTATTCCTATACATATGCAGTGGTCGCCTTCCTGCCTTTCCACGTTGTTCATATTCAAGAGGCGTGTGCGATAAGGTCTGCCTTTACCTTGCATATCAATTGCGCCCTCGCCCTTAATTACCGCCCGCACGATCCACGTGTAGCCGCGCAGGAAGTTGTCTTTATCGGCCTGCTCGTCTCTGGTCAGGGTCCCTTCTTGCCAACTGTCGCTGTGTGCAATCCTTACAATCACTTATTAAGGGGTATTGATCCCTACCACCTTAGATTTATCTGTTTTTTTTTTCTCGATAACTTCTATTCCAGTCGATGTATCAAAATTTTTGTCACGACAGGACACAGATACAAATTTAATCGTTTTTCTGTAATTGCTGGAACCATAATATATTCATTATCTTGCAACGGGAAACAGCTGAAAAGGAAAAATTGCTTTATTTACGGGAGCGACTACAGAGGCCACAAAATTAACAGAAACAATGCCATATGGATTACAAAAAGTGAATGAAACAATAAACTATGCCTTGTCAGCGTGAAAAAGTAAAACAATGTGTCTATTCCCTTATTTATAAGAAAAACCGTAAAACCGATCTTACAGGGATCAATCCCCCTTCAATACCTACAACTGTATTAACTTAGTCTACTATTTTACAAAATAATTTTAAAAGTGTGCTATTAAAATCAGTTTCTTTTTTTAAATTCTAACATGAGTATGATCTGGCAGTATTGTTTAAAATTACTACGCAGGATCAAGTACAATGACGTAGTGAAACACACATACGTGCTATCATACATAGGTACATATAAACAATCATAGATGGCAGTTCCCACAGCACCACGCCAGGTAAATAGTCTCTAAACAAAGGCTCATTTCTGCACGACCTGACACATCCACCGCCCTTATTCCTTCTTCATTACGCTCTAGTTGTAGTAGAAAAACTTGATTCGTATTTTTGTGGAAATCATTCTTATTCATCGATATATTTTCAAGCGCCCCATGATAGATGTTTAAAATGCCCTGATAAAAGAATTTCAAAAGTTCTACACAAGAGAATTGTGCTAGGTGTTCAGCGTTAATGGCGATGGAAAGTTTTATTATGAATGCATGGATGGGGATGTTCTGTTCGGTTATACGCGAAACTGCTGAACTAATCCCTAATGTAATTATCTGTTAAATGAACACACACTTAATAACTGTGGCCCTGTTTTGCAACACACCATGCATATTAGAAGCTAGTTTTTATTATTTGTTAAATTCCTATTGTTTGTTCTCAGACTTGAAGTATCTCGAAGAAATATCTAGGTGATGTGTAAAACAGAAGTACAGAAGTATTAATTCGTTTGGCGTTATTACGGCATTGTTTTCACAAATAAAATCACAAGGACATTACCTAAGTCCAATAAGATGGATCAGTTCCAACTAAGTACTGTTCGTTAGTGAGAAACTATTTGTAAGCAGATAATATTACCACGTAGGTTGCACAACTGTCGTGAGTGGCTTGACGTTAAGGGGCCTGCCTACCTGCTCTTCAGTTGTGTTGCAGTGAGTTACGACTATTCTCTTTTTGACGAAACAATTAACGCACGTCGCACATTATATCTGTGTATTTACGAAAACAACACACACTTCAAACTATGTACGTTATAGTTTTGAAAATTCGACACGTTTATTAGAAACATAATTTTCTAGCCCCTCAAAACGGACAAAAATGGCTTTTTCAGACCAATCAGAACAATCGGATTGTAAAAAAATAACTATAGGAACAAGTGTTAGACTTATGAAGTACACTGCTTGTAAGTACAATATTGTTGTCGCCGCCATAGTACAATGATAATAGTGAAGTACTGCACGCCAGCTGTGTGTCTGCGCGGAGAGGCGATCGTACATTACACACGTCGGTCAACGGCAACCTTACACACACACACAGCCTATCTAGGCAGGCCCCTTAACGTCACCGCTGGTCCGAAACAGATACAATGTGGTGCCACTGACCTCGTATGCTTGTGACAGTGTGTTCGATGCACTTTGTACACCCCTGCCTCGCCTTAAATCATTCCGTCCGTCGTACTTCTTGTCTGGGGGAGGGGGGCGCCACGGCAATCTCATCACGTGGTTCGTGGAATTGACGTCGCGCCGCGCTGTACGACCACCGTGCACTCCTAGCTGTCGTCTGTCGAGAGACTAGAAGAATGACCGTGTTATTTATTGTGCTCAGTGAGAGGCGGTGGTGCATGTACCTATATCTCGTGCTGTAAGTCGCTGTGTATTAGCAGCCCGTGTGTTTGTGAGGCACGGCGCCAAGGGCGATGTTGACTGGCGTATGTCGTGTATTATCGCCTCTCCGCGCAGTGCTTCACTATTATACTTCTCCCTATGCGACTCGAAGAGGTGACCACAATATGCTCCATAGTTCCAGGTCTAACGGTTGTTCCTATACTTGTGTTCTTCCAGTCCACTTGGCATTTTTCCACGTAGTCAGCCTGGGAAAACCTTTCTTGGCACTTTTGAGGGGACCGACAGTGATGAATTCTAATTATCGTGCCGAATTTAACTACAGCGACATAGTTTGAAATGCGTGTTCTTTTCGTAGATGTACAACTGTTAATGTACGTGAAATAGTTTCGTTAAAAAAAGAACAGTCGTAACTCGTTGCAACGTATTTGACGCTCAGATAGGACGACCCCTCAGTACGTGATGTCTGCAGCTGCTTGGGAATACGGCAATGTGAGACTACAAGGCGCGGCTGGTACAGTCATTGCATGCACATGACATAACTTTGAATGAATGAACTCGCAGTGAGCACATTGTATATATACCTCATATAGGAACAGTGCTGGCACATGTTACTATACGTAGTGTGTAATAGAAAGAACTCGCTCTTTATTTTCGCTAAAACATAATTTTAGTGTTATATGTATATTAAATATAAAGTTCTAAAAATATAAGAAGTGAGGAGCTACTCAGTCAGCAGTATTCTATCATTAATTGTACGTGGAATACAGTTTGTTTTTATATTTTATAAATAACGTATAGATAAATAATTAATTGTGACGTTAAATACCCTTTAAACACTGCAGCAGCAAGCTTAGCAGTCAGCGTCCTAATGAAGGCATGCTATTTACATCAATGATACATTCATTAATTTCACGTGACAGGTTTCAGAAGCCAATATACAGTAGTTGTTTATAAAAACATGCTGTACCAACCTTACTATCAAATAATTACGTAGACCTAGTGATGTACTCGCTGACGTCACAATGTCTTCCTACATTTGATCTCGGTACAAGTGATTGTTTCCTCGCACCGCTAAATGTTTGTTCATTTAGTTACCTATACCTTTCAACGAAAGTTGCCCTTTTCTCCCTTATTGATATAAAGTAGTCTTGCAGATTTTAACGTCTGACATTACTTGTCCGCACGTCGTCTTAATGAAAATAATAATGTACCATTCACGGCCAAGTGAGTATTTTTTGCTATGGCTTGATGCTAAAACTATTTATTGGTATTTAAATGAATATGATGTCGGCGTACAAACACAAAACAAGACGAGAGTAATTATATACCGTAGTTTAGCCAACTTTGAAAGGGAACACGTTGCTAACTAGTTGATTCTTGTCTGACAAACTACACTATTTACGCGCCGTGACGAAAACTGATCTATTATTGACTGGATTTAGTTGCTTGGACATACTCCATTGCGGAATGAATGACTCAAAGAAAACTATAAATAAGCAGAGTATGCTTGAGTCAACTGGATACCACAACATGAAATTCGAAAATATGTTTGTTCCTTGTTTTATTTGACCCGATTCCATTTTGAAATTTTGCGTTGTGTACGTATCCTGTTGACTACAGCATACTCTGCTTATGTTTTTCAGGTATCTGTATCGCAATGGAGTATGTCCAAGAAACTAAACACAGTCACGCACTCCCATTGCTCAGTTATTTTTCAAGGATCGGATCTATTATTGTTATTTTTTATGTTTTAAATTCCTGAAATTTCGGTACATTTTTTGGGCTTTAGTTTGTTTCCCACGCTTCATACACAGGCAGACAACGTAGAGTATGCGATAAATGTTGTGAATATTTACTTGTCAGCGTATTTGTAGTGAAGACGATTGAGACACGGACCAATAATGACAGATGAACATGCTACGTCGAAGCTTAGCAGGCGAGTTCTTAGTGATATTGGCTGTGTTTATTTAAAATTTAGAACTTTAAAAAAATTTCAACATGTTGATGTAACGAAAGCGTGCACAAGTATATTGTAGTACACAAGTTCATTAGTGAACATCATTAGTTAAATTAACCACTGAAAGCTTGGTAGCTTAATGAGACCATTGTAATTCACTCTAACATCAGCTTTTGTAAGGTAAACAATTAGCCTACATTTTAGAGCGTAATCGATGTTTTAAACTGAAAACACTAGTGGAGCACATGTTTACATCTCAATAATACTTACTTACAGGAAGTACATTCACGTTGGCTGTACTTATATACTTAGCAGTAACTTTGCTGTTGTAGTCATTTAATTGTGTGGCTAAGATTTTAAAAATGAAAATCCTTGAAATGGAACAAATGTTAAGTTATCTAAAACCAAATATTGTGAACAATGTGTATATAATAGATCGAAACACCATACTTTGAATAAAACAATTTTAGTACCGAAATGTTTGACACACACCGGCTACCAAAATTTCCCGGAAAACGGTACATTTTCCGGAGTGAGTGTGTAGGTTGGCAGGACGCGGGCTGAGTATGTACTGGTTGTGTCTCCGTGAGGCAAGTTGCTTTCACCTCCGTGTGTCAGCCAAGTGGGTCAGGTCAACCCCTTCCCACCCCACCCTGACACTACGGCCTTCATACTACCCCCCTCCCTACCTCATCACTGGTCTGTACCACAGCACGAGCACTCATGTGGGGTCTAGGTCGTCGCTACTGGGACATAATATCTACTTACATCTAGTCTTCGTATATATACATATTCTTGCTTTACAACCTATAATTAATAACATGTGTTCAAGTAGAACCACGTTTTATCTTTACCTTCTTGAACTTCTTCGCGCTAACTTGCATGTAACACGTAATTGTTGTAGGACATAACATTGTTTATACCTGAACACGTTGTTTATTTATCCTGCAACCTGAACAACAACACATTTGTACAGCAGAGGTGTAGTGGAATCTCAGGTGGGCGAATGAGAGCTCCCGAATAGTCTTTATGAAACGTTTGTGGTTTGTCTTCAATGAGTCAACAAACTTTGTTCAATAATATTAACAGCAACATGCGGCAGTGTTTCGTCAAAAATGTTGTCTCTGAACATTTTACCGAGTTTTACATTGCCTATTTATATAAATCTTTTCTTTAGCTCTGTTTTTCAGATACATATTACGACTCCTTACGTCAAGAATGTGGCAGTTCTCAACATTCAGTTATCAAAGCTGGCATACACTCGTTTGTTAGTGTCTCACACTTATGACTGATATATTTGTGTTCAAGTCTCATAGCAGGCGTGTTGTGGATCTCTCGGTCCTCTCACACTTGTTGCGTTATGACTGTTCATCTACTCTTGGCCAGTCTTTCTTTGTGATGCTCGACTTCCTCCATCGTGTATCTAACAGAGCCGTGCTCGCCTATGTCGGTAGCTAGCGTTTATTGCTTCACATTCTCTATTCGTTCTGGCATCACTGACTCGGTGTTCAAGTACATCAGGTCGTGGTTCGATGATAAATACAGTCAGCACAAAAATGCAAGTGTCTGTGTGCTATCATGGGCGTACCCTAGGGGGCTGTTACATCAAAACCTCGCTAAAACGTAAGGATTTATTGCACCTATAGAACTTTGCATTCAATTCCATGTCGATTTTTACTGTAAACAACGACTGTGTTGATAATAATAAAATAATTAAATGACAGCAATGAAGTTCTTATTTTAGCACTCAATAACACCAAGTGCAGGTAATTACCAACGTATCCAAGACACTTAAAATAACGCTTTTCCCAGAAAACCATTCCTAGCCTCCTCCCTTCTCCACGACCCATCTTTGCTACTTTAAAAACAATCAGCACAATATCCTGAATTTGGTACTTTTATATCATATACACATTGTTCGTTCTTATGTGTTTCAGTTTATAGGCGACGTCTTAAATGTTTGACAAACCGATATAATAAGAACAATTAAATAATGTAAGAATGGCAGGTGTGAGGCAAAGGCTCCATATTTACAGTGCAGGAACTGTCCTGAGCTCAGCTTGGCGAGGAGAATTGCTGTCGCCGCTGTGTTTCCGGCAGAATGCACGCACGAGCTGCACATGAAAGCAGGCCATGTGACGTGAAGTGGAGGATGTTGGTTTGTAGAGCGCTGTACTACTAGATGCCTGGCCTGCAAGCAAGCAGTGATATTGTGTCATGGCGGCCAATGTTGTCTGTCACGTGGTCTCGCTACAGTGCCACGCCAGTGCTGCCTCGAGTAACAAGATCATTTATCATGTTTTACCATACATTCATTTTACAATGTCAAATTTCAACTTCTTTCAATATTCTAAACTGCTGCATCGTTGCTTAGCTGCTGGAATAAATATTTTTGAAGTATCTACTTTTATGTGTTTTACTGTAACGATTTTATTTTAATTTTATAAATTACCTAAACATAAGTTTATTTAATGCAAGTGAGGTGTAGCACATCAAATCTCAAATTACTAGGAAAAATTCAGCGTAGCAGTTATTTACATTTTTGTAAGGAAAGAATATGTTTGGAAGTATTGGCTTTTTCAACCCACCTATTATTTTTGTGAATCATAGCCAGTAGCTGATGCTGAGATCTTAGTATTTCCGCGAACATGGATGAAAGTCTTGTACTACATTATGTTAATGCCGGGAAACTTGTGTATTTGCCAAGGACTTGGCTCGTTAATAGGGCCCGCGTACACGTTCTGGTTCACTGGGACTCTAAAGCTGCAAGGCACATATCACTAACATGACCACGCCCCCTGGAGGAGTGACTGTACCTCCCCTAATTAGCATAACTGGCCTCTGATTGGCTGTACAGTGCCCATACTGGTCCTAGTTTACGCCACGTGGAAGAGGAAAGTTGTGTCCTGATTGGCTGAACGAGAAATGTGGAGTGCAGCAAGAAGGCTATGATTGGATGGAGGTAAGTGGTGGGGTTATCGGTTGAAGTACCGCCTAAGCGACACTCCTCATCTAACCTAGTGTATCACCCCGAGACTGCCTTCTACCCGTTTGTAAGCATGATTCATCAACCTGAGACTTACCGTGGTACACATCCTCGCTTGACCATTGTCGGCAAACAACTGAAGTCTGTCTGCACCTTCCTTCACGAGCACACACTGCCACCACCATCCCTTATTCCAGTAGTCCCTTCCTAGTGTGTTCGCCATTATCCACCTTTCCATCCGGTCATCTTTCAGTGCACTGCGAGTTGTGAGGAGAACTCTCGTACCGGGAAAATATTAAGTAATGAGGTTATGTGAAAACCCCACGGGCAAAGAAAAATACCCTGGCTAGACACACTATTAATACACAGGTAATATAGTTAAATTTAGACCCGAAAAGATCTACAGATACGAGTACGTAAATTCGTGTTATTGTAGATTCGAACAATGTCAGGCTTGCAAAGGTACCATCATGTGAGCATCTACTAGGATTTGGTAAATAAGTTTCACGGAATATCAGTTGATTGCCACAACCGGAGGTATACTGTAAACCACATCACACCTGCTGGTCGTCTGCCATCATCACCGACAAGTTTGTCCCGCAGTCGTATGTATGGATTCTAATCATGTAGATGGGAAAAACTATTTCCTGATGCATCAATACTCATCGCAAGAAACATTCATTCGGACAGAAGCCTGTAGTAGAGACTGCACAACCAGATAGTGACATCGAGTACCCACTATTCGTGTGCACCAAGTGTTTGTATGTTCAACACGAGTACAGTATTGATGTAACTCTCCCCTCACACAACACTGAATGCGTGTATATGGCCTAAACTATGTAGTCTGTATTCAAGGCTATTAGACCCCGCGCAAATATGCGGGTGTTCTTATCGAAGAAATTACTGTAAGTGTATCGGACTGTGTCAATATAATATCAGCATTCACGTTTTTACCCCCGTGTTGTGATTGGAGTGAATTATGTGAAGACATGCAGAAACACTTGAGAAGTATAGCATACAAAGTAGGAGACATTGAGTGGAGTTGCGTGTATATGTCACCACGATAATGTGCTCTCAGAAGAACATTCAGTGTATGTTCTTAGTGGAAACTAGAACAGTACATTACGCACTGCCTGTGTAAACATGGATGTTGACGATGTAAGGGAACACAAGTTACATATCTGCTAGAAAAAATTGTTCTGCACAACTGATATTTTAAAGAGTTAGTAGAAAACTACGCATTATCATAAATGTAAGATGGTCTAATTTACCATTTGTTATGTAAATTATATCAAGTGTAAAATAAAATTTTTAGAAATAATTTACTTTTTAATTTTGATGTGTATTTCTGAAGGTGTAATTCTTTAATGTAAGACTAATTAGACCATGTATGGTTTCACATAAAGTTTTTTTGTGCGAAATAAATGGTATTTAAGTTGGTCGGATGTTTTGTTATAACATACTGTAATTAGTTATTTGTTTGCCAGATTAATTTTTAATGTAAATACTAAATATTTTTTTTTAAAGTTAGACTCATCAAGGAACAGCATGTATACATTTTATCTGGTAAAGAAAAAACAACCTGCGTTTGATGCAATAGGTAAATATTCGGTAAATGATAGCATTTGAGGAACTTACCAGGAAAATTATTTGCTAAACATATTTATGTATTTTGATAAAACCTCGTATACAAAATATATTAGAAATAATTGACAATCACACCCGCATGTAAAATGCTCTTGTTTTTAATGAGTTATATTAAAAATAGGTTCGTCGAGAATACATTGCGGTAGTGCTAGCAGGGTACATAACTGCTGCCACAACTACGACAGTGTGTCAGAGTGCATAGTGGTGAAGTTAGATCACATCAGCTGTCAACATCATCAAGGTACGATATCTGCGGTCGTGAGTTGATCTAGCCTACTTCTAACTAGTCGGGAGATCACTGCTTCTTCAAGGTCAACGGCTGAAGCCCGCCTATCTCTCTACTGTACCATGTCGGGAGATTACTGCTTCAAGGTCACCGGCTGAAGCCCGCCTATCTCTCTACTGTACCATGTCGGGAGATTACTGCTTCTTCAAGGTCACCGGCTGAAGCCCGCCTATCTCTCTACTGTACCATGTCGGGAGATTACTGCTTCTTCAAGGTCACCGGCTGAAGCCCGCCTATCTCTCTACTGTACCATGTCGGG
>PNEQ01033944.1:0-23361 GCA_003012365.1 Medauroidea extradentata | reverse complement strand
TTTACTTACCAAGCGAAGAAGTAGACAAAGTGTTCTCACTTCTGCAGGAACAAAGACTGGTGGCTGAAAGTTTCAGGATCTAGGGACTAGGTGTACATACACCTCTAGTCAAGGCGATGCTGCTATCCATCGGTAACTATTTGAACTACAAGCTCTGTGCCTACTTACCCCTGTAGCCAACTAGCCCCGGTCTCCTACACTTTATATGTTCTCTGCTAAATACGTATCGTAAACGGGGGTGACTTTTGGTAAGTGGGTTGACTTTTATACTGTTTTTACATCCCATGTCAAATTTTAGAAAATTTAAACTAAAGAACATGTGGCTATTTTTATTCGGAATTTACCGCAAGTAGATTTATTTAGTCAGGGCTACCTTATATACGTAAAATGTATTTCTGAAATATCCTAAAATTACACCTTATGTTCCATATCATCCCCACGTAAGTGTTAATACACATATAAACATTCCTTTTTGTCAGTTTTGTTCAAAATTATTTGTACTCTGTGATAATGCATTATTATTAAAACTTTACGACAGTTTCCATAATTACGACATAAGTGACCTGCTGTTCACAAATCTCGGCAAATGTTTCCGGGCAATGTCAAATAATCCCATGACCGTGATCACAATTAAGAATAAAACAAAGGAATTGAGAGGTGATTATAGCAAATATGTTATCAAGAGAAGATAGGTTCTTCTTCTTATTGATGCATTGCCAAACCGGAGATTCACAACTAGTAGGTCTACTCAACTGCACTTAATCAGCCAGCATAATTAAAACAACGGGGCTAATAAGTTCGTTTGGTTTGATGACAACTGTTTTTCCTGGCTTAATAACAGTAGTCCGGATATTCACTTTAACCATTTTCTTAAAATCACTCAACAACTATCTTATTGTCATTTTCGTTGATGTAAAGTCCAGCCAGCAACTAAAACACGTGAGATAAATTAAAGGATAGAACTTTACAAAAAAACGCTTACGATTCTTAAATCAGATCAGCAACGTCTTAAAATCATCTATGTTACATGTCTGTCATGAGTCTAAGATCGCAACATCCTATTACGATAAAACGTTAGTAACACAACTGAAATCACAAAACACACGAGTCACTCTTGAAGTAGTGTACATAAAGTGCACATCTCTTATGAGAGTTAACGCAGTTATGCCCCTACCAAGAGTCAGACTCTATGAACATGTAACAACTGGCTTATTTATATCTCTCTGTAGCAATGCTTGACCAGAATTTATCTGACATATATCTGTTCCCTGAATCACACATCACATGTGGATTTTGGCAGTGCCATTCCACTCGTGGTAATAATAATAATTTCATTTATTCCGAATTAAAGTAGTTCAGGTAGTCATAAGAATTAAACTATATAGGCCCTATGCAATGGTTACCGAAGTGAATAACGAAATGTTTTCGGGGTTATGTAAATGTATATTCTGCGCGTTCGTGCAACTAGTGGATGTGATAAAGGTCAGGTCTATTCAGAGAAAAAAAAATTACGTTTCAGAATTACAATGTAATGCTGCTCGTCGCGAAAGTTATACAGTGAAAGTAGAGTATGTTCCAGGAGAAAAAAAAAGCACTGTATATAATTTACGAAGAAAATACAGGCAGCAGTTTGAACAAAGGCAGGTGTCTAACATAACTTAGAGCAGTTCCGAAATAACATTTCAGTAAAAACTTCAATTTATCTGGCCTTCAACTAACACCTGCAGCAGCAAGAAACACTCACATCATGTGTTTCGCCGTGTGAATAAGTGGCAATACGTTGTTAGCCCTCCTGCCGAATTGGGTTGGAAAGTTGAACGTGCTTATCTTAGGTCAGACCCAAAAGTTAAGGTAGCAGCTCCCCAATATATTTCTCCTCTAGTTTATCGCAACTTTAAGTCAAGATGAGAATTTATTTGTTTCTGATAGCGTTAGAAGTGGTTTACCGTGCTCAGAAATGAGGATTTATTGTGGTAGTTGCGGTCGTTGCAATAATGCAGCACAGGAAGACGGGGACAACGATCTTGATCGTATTATGTGACAATTAACATGAATGTGATAATGCATGTGATTTACACCAACGATACATCTATCATTTCTGTAAACAATAATATGTTAGGCAGTATAAGGGAGAAACTGTTCAATTAATAAATTTTTACTTTTAAATAATAAGAGCAAAGTGGAAGAAAGGCATCAATTACGAATTGCAGACGTGTTTTTTGGCTAAATATTTGTGTTTCAAATCATCTGGAGAGAACCATAATTTTAGTATTTTGTATTTTTGAGTTGGTTAGCCATACAATTTTTTAAATTTTTTGGGCAAATATTTTTTTTTCTCGATTGCACAGTTTAATTTTTGTAACGTAAATTATCAGCATAAGTATTTTTCTTGTAATTTTTTGCACATTTTAGGCCTAATATCATCAAATTTGGCACACAAGTCAATAATAACAATTCACTGGTGAATGATATCCTGCTTTGCAAATGTTAGCGTACTTTTGGAAGGAAAAAGTACGCTTGCGGAATCACATTCCTGTATATTTGTGTACCTGTGTGTGTCTATATTTTTGTCAATAGATCATTCACGATTAACTGAGCACTGCATAGAGTTTTCTTTCAGCCATTTTGCAACCGTCGTCAATATTTTTAATACGAAAACTTCCATGTATCTAAAAACAGTGCAAGTTTCAACACTCTTAAACGTGAACTTCTACTGGCGCAATAAAACCTATTTTTAATTTATTACAAGTTCTGCTGAGTGTTCAGTTTACAGTGAACCGCCTATAGTCGTATGTGAGCATGTGTGTGTTGGTATGTGCTTGTGTGTTTCCCTAAAAGCATGTGGATCGATTTCTCTGAATTTGTTACATATAGTGCTTAGTGTCATGACTTGGTTTAATGTCTTTCGGTCATGCCGTGTTCATATTTTAAATAATGTGAGCGTTGTAAGATTATTCGATGACACCTGATATCTAAGGAACCTTATTTTCGATTTTCTATGAAATTGGTACACATTATAGTACTACGAAAGGATAGTCGACTTTTATGTATTTTGATCATGCTGTAATCCTACTTTCCAAAAACGATAGTTTTTTCACCTATCAGCCCATACGTGTTGAAATATTGATTTGCGTTTTGTGAAACTCGTTACTTACATACTACGTAGTATGGTAATTTAACTTTACGTTATTTTGTTCATGCAGTGTTCATATTTTTACGTTAGTGGGTATTTGAGGAAGTTTTGTATACACGAAATATCTGAAGAACAATTTACAAAAGGTTATTTAACTCGGTACATATTAGTACTTATAAAGGGACATCGACATTTATGTTTTTGCTAAGTCCTGATTGTATTTTTGCAATGTAGTTATTTAATCTAATTCTAATCACACTACACAGTAAAAAAATTTATACTTTTACAAAAAGGTTGTTTGGAAACCAGTTTCCAAAAAAGTTTTTTTGTTATACTACAAAGTCTTTTTGTAAAATTTACAAAAAAAATGTATTTTACAAACTTATTTGTATATTTACAAACATTTCTGTAAATGTACAAAATTTTTTGTATATTTACAGCTAGTATCTGGTTACGTTTACAACACTTTTTTGTAGTGTTACAAAGAAAATTTTTGGAAACTAGTTTCCAAAAAAATTTTTTGTAAAATTAGGAAAGGTTTTGTAAAATGTGTCAGGTTTCCTAGGTTTATTTTGTTTCAAATAGAAAATTTTTCTCATTAACGTTTATTTTACTAGTTCGCAAAGGTGTTTACGATATTTGTAACCACTTTAAAAAGTTTCTGACATCTTACTTTCATTAACTGATTTATTACGTTCTGATATTTGTTTACAAGATTTTCCTTGTAAATGTACAAATTTTTTTTACTGTGTAGATAACTAAATTTTTTAATTTTTTCATAGTTTCGTAAACCACGTTACACGTAAAGTTTATCGTAAACTGACCTGACTTTTATGTATTTTGTCTATGCTGTGATCGTATTATCAAAATGTCGACCATTTAAACTTTTTTGGGTCAGTAAAATTATCTGAGGAACCTTATTTCAGAACTTCATTTAACTCTGTACTCGTATAGATAATTAGTAACGGGACAATCATTGTGTGTTGTGTTCATGTCGTGTTAAAATTTTCATACCGGCAGACATTTAAACATTTTGTGATAACAACAAATATCTGAAAAATTATTCACAGAACTTCATTAAATAGGTAGACATTTAGTGCTATGTAAGTAAAAATTACGTAAACAACATGTTCATATTTCTACAGGAACATCTACTTCCAAAATTTCTTGGTAGCGTAAAGTCTCAGCGAACAATTAATTATAATTCAATCAAACTTGGTATAGATGTGGCGCTTAAGGAAAGCAACTTTAGTACACAAACGGAATACAGTTCCGGTCCTTTGAACGTTTTCTATTACATGGAAAATCAGAGAACAGCTCTCCAAATTTCATCAGACACATTTCACGTTCCTATGTACGGTAACATGTATTTAACGCTGTTTGTTTACGTGATTAATAAACTACGTCTCCAAATTATGAAGATTTTACGACAAAAACCCATAATTGATTAAATGCGTATATCAAGAACAACAGGAGTGGTTGAAAGCCAGTTTAAAATGTATACACTTTACAACCGAAACATGGGTTTAACTCAAATTTTTTCTCGGTTATCTATGTTAAAAAGAATGCGAACAAATGAAGAAGTGTCTGTGTTACAGATGAACGTTACAAATTTAAAATTTTATGATTTGTTTGCACCTAAGACGTGTAAAATAAGTTCATCAGTTGTGTACTGATTGTTATTGTAAGCTTATATTACCGTACAACTTTTAGTTTGGACCTTTCTTATATTTATTATGTTTTCCTTTTAAATGATTACAACATCTTCCTGTGTAAGTAAGCTTATTATTTTTAATTAGTTATTTAAATCCATTTTGTGTTTGTCATATAAAATGTAAATTTCCGGTCAACAGCTTAACTTGTTCCACATATGTTATGTGATACCGAAAAGCAAACCATTTCTTACATTATGAATAAGTTCTCTGTTGCTAATGTACCAACATAATTTGCTCTATAAACATCGGTAATTTAACTAACACCTGCAGCCTGGATATAACTTTTGCTTCTGATACAAGAGTAACAGACTTGCCAGATCGGTACGTGTGATAGTCATAATATTGTATGCGTATTCACCTGCAGAGAAGTATATCTTGTTGTATAAAGAGACCACGAATTGGAATTCCATGCAAGCTGTATATGTGACCTCTGCTCAAAGTAATTCACGGAAAGCCACTAACGGTTTATGTGGACGTACTGTAATTTTAAATTGATTTATTTTGTCAAAAAAAAATCTACACATTTTTGTATTATATTCAAACAGATACACAAAAATACATTATTCTCTGACAATCACGGCAACATCCAGATGCACACACTGTACTAAGCTCATCAACGACGAGGTGAATAAATATTTTAATACCGGAATCACATTGTGAAACATATTAGTGTTTGTCAGGGCTGAAGTCGGTTAAAGGGCGCGGTCTACCGCAATTTTCATCACCATTTTTCATATGTACCAGATATTATTTCTTATTTTAGACACAAAATGTGACTAAATTAGGCTCTTATGAAAATTTTTTATCCCTCATAGTTTTCGCGTAATGGCCTGTTAAAGTCATATTTTGCATGTTTCCGTTTTTAGGACTATACTAAAACCAACTGATGTAACAAACTAAAAAAAAAAAAAATCATAGTGGATAATGACTTTGCAGGCTACAATGTCATTATCATAAAAATAAAGAACAAAAATTATTTGTATTAAAAAAAAAAGGCTGAATCTGAAAATAAAAGTTTAAAAGATTCAATAATTATTTTTTTTAAATACAAATAATTTTAATCTTTATTTTTATGAGCATGACATCGTAGCCTGCAATGTCTTTATCCACTGTGATTTTTTTTAGTTTTGTGTATTAGTTGGTTTTAGTGTAGTCCTTGAAACGGAAACATGCAAAATAAGATTTAAACAAGCCATTACGCGAAAACTTTGAGAGATACAAACAATTAATATGAGCCAATTTTAGTCACATTTTGTGTGGAAAATAAGAAAAAATATCTGGTACAAATTAAAATTAAAATATGGTGATGAAAGTTGTGGTACACCGCGCCCTTAATGCAAATAATAAAACTCAAACCTTATACAACGTAGAAACAGTAAGTAGTTTTGTTATTTATTGATGTCACTACATAAACTTCTGAAGTAACATGAAAACTTACAAAACCTTATCTTCGATTTACATAATATAACTGATTCCTGAGAGTATTTAAATGACAATATTCAATGGGAATCAGGAATAGATTTCTAGTTTTACGTGGTAAAAACAAATTTTAAAAAAATTAAATTTTTTTCTAAAATATGTACGGTGATATACTGATAACAGGAATATCGAACTGCAATCACACTTTCATAAAAATAAACAAAATATAGACTTGTTAATTTTTTGTTTAAATTACGCGTTATTCTGAATTTCTTATTCTTTGTTCCCATTATCCGAAAAGTAAAAACACCTCCTTTAAATCTGCCGCACTTCCAGATCAATAGGGAATCATCACATAAATTAGCTATTTTTCAAATGAGCCTCTGAGGTAATTTGTGTATCGTTCAACGGTATTTCTAATTATAGTACCACCACTTATTTTGTGGTACATGCTAAGTTGCAATTTATAGCAGATTTCTTGCAATGTATTCGTATTTTTATGTATTGTAACGAATATAGTATATTTGTTATAACATTAAATTTTCTTTGGTAAGAGTAGTAAAGAGTGTTAATTATATTGCAACATCTAAAGTGCTGTTACGTTTACACTGAAAGTTTATAACGCCCTACTTTTGCTTTGTGAAGCTTCAAATCCCAATATATTTGAATAATATATTTTCAAATGAGTTACAATTGAATTAAAGGTGTGCTGTGGTATAATTCAGTCAGCAATATTTATGACAGTGTCCAAGCCCGTTGTACTAAGGTATTTTGCATTATTAATTTAAACAAAGCAGCATTGCAACTACCTCTTGATTGAAGTTTCTCTAATGCAATAAACATAATGAACTTGTGTAAACCATTTTAAATTAAGAGTGTAAGAAATCTCATTTAAAATTAAGATATGGAATCGTATAGTCGTGCTTTCTTCAAGTGCGAATTTGATTTTCAATGGTACATGTCCACGCAATTTCGTTACATAATTGTAAATGAATGTCGTTAAGGATATGGATATGGAAATGATGGTACGTGAAGTTTAACCTAAAAAAGAGAAGCCGGCTTATGATATGTATGCAATTAAATTTCAATTAATTATTTAGGAACAGTGAATTGTCCACATAATATCTTAGGATAATCACAAGTCGTGCACACACAGAACTAGTAGCTAGCACGTTGCAGCTACTCGAATACATTTCTCTGGGTGGTATGCCTGGTTGACGTTCGTGAACACTATCTGTGTGACAGTGCAAAAATTTCACTGTCAGGGAATACTACAGAATACATTACTCAGCATACTAATTCATCAACTCCTCTGGAGGTGAGTAGGCACTGTTCTAAGGCGTAAATGGAAGAGATTAACGGTGTTAGTACGGAGTTCAGCTTCAAACAAGCGGTCGCGGATGTTACCTAGTTGGTACCCCTGTTACTACTTTGCCCAGTATCAGTTGTGTGATCTCTGCGCGGTCAACTGTGGCTGCCAGAACGGTACACGATGGCCTTGAAGTGAATGCGTAGTACATGACTGGAATAGGAGAGTGCCTTCCTCAAAACAAACAGCGATGACGTCAGGAGTTAACAAAAACACCGTGTTGTGGGACTACTGCGAGGAAAAATTTTAATTCCACACATAAAAAATATAGTAGATATCGTTCTTCTGTAAAAATTGTAGGTAATGTAGGTAGAGTAGTTTTAAGTAACAACCAAAAGTAAAAAAAAAGTATTTTTTTCAAAGGTTTTTGCAGTTTTACCAATACGCACTAATTTTCGAGGGGAGCAAAGCCAAACATAGGATTTTCCTATTATTATTTCGAACAAATTTTCTGACTGCCGTACTTTGGTAAGATAAGGTAAACAGTACAGTTAGGTTGCCGGTATTCATTGAAACGTCCCTACAACCTGTTCTGTAGAAGTGACGATATGTTATGTAGAAAGAGCGAAGAATATTTTCTTCAGCAAAACAGATTGCTACTTTTACGGAACAGAATGTTGTAAGTACAATCCAGGAATTACCGACAGCTAAACTTGATTGTTGTCCCTATTTTAATATAAGTATAGCAACTACAACAATACTTTAATTCAGCGCAAACACTAAAACCAGATTCAAGTGAATTTTGCACACATCGAGGAAGTGTCGTAAAATAACATTATATTCTTCGATTTATCGCGAAAATAATCCTGCAACAATTTGTGCCGATGCCTTATGTGCACATATGCAGCCCTGCTTCGTGGTCAGTGATTGGCTGTTTTTAACTCTCAGCATCTAGGGTTCTACCCGCAAATCATAGACGTGTGGTGTCGGAGTAACCTTGTTCCTGTTGGCACAGTCAAATAAGCCACGTCAGTGTAATAATTAGGGATGATGGTTAGAGCCCGGAAAATTTCGCGTGTTCACTGACCAATACGCTAGCCTCCAAGAATGTATGTTTTCTCAAGCAGGCAGCAGCTGCTCATTAGCTGCTCGCTTCCACGGTCAAAATAGACATGTGATTAGTTACATTTTTGTTATTGGCTCAGAGACTTCCAGAAGTCAAGGGCCAGTTGCCAAAGTGACACGAACATGCAGTTGCTGGAATTCTATCTTGTGTCGGAAAGAAAACGCGAATTTTTCAGGGCCCTAATGATGGTGTATCGCGAAAATATTTTGTGCCAACATCTTGAAAACACTGTAGTTTCTTGCATCATGTGCGATTGGGTTATATACGTCTGACACAGCGTAGCAGTCTGCTGACCAATAATATGCATCAATTATTATTAATATAGCGGGTTTATAATTATCTCAGTCAAATAGCGCAACAGCTCCGCGTACAAGCGATAGTTAGTAATCTTCTGGTAAGCTAAACGAGCGTTGAAATTCAGCAAACAGTCAAGTTTTCCCACGCTAAACCATCGTCCCTTGCAATAATACATTCTGCCAGTAACGATGAAGCAGAGCGTAATATGTGCACATAAGGCATTAAGTCAAACTGTTACAGAATTCATTTTGTGAAATATTCTGGGCTCTAGGGTCTATGCTTTTTATTATAACCAAGCTAACGTTTAGTGATAAAACATTCTGGTCAAGAAAGCGAGAAAGCCTACATCGTTACAGCAGGCTGCTTTTCGTAAACACATGTCGATAACCCATTGCTTCTGTAGGTGCAGCATTTACTTAAAATTATTTAAGTGCAAACATTAGTGTCATATGTTATGAATAACATAATGATTTAATGACTTTACACCATTGTTAATGTGTTAAATTTACATTGCATGTATACAAATCTATGCGCGAATTCGCTACGAAATGTACGTAGGCCCTATATACCAATTTTCAACTATCCAGGCTTTAACAAATAAGTACATATTTAGCAGAAAATGTAATTCGAACAGGTTACAAACTCTTTAAAATATCACCGCAATTTTAAAGGGCTTGAAGTAATCCTTAACCAGGGAAATATTCACTTTTATTTAGAGCAAAATATATTATAGGCAAAGAAAGAAATTATCAATACATATATTTTTAATATATAATTGTAAATATTTACTTTATCTGGCGAAATATTTTGCAACCAGAAGAAAATGCCAAAATCAACACACATAATTTTATTTTGTAGTTGACAGCGTTCATAAAACTGACAGAACATTTGGTTGACGTAAATGCAGGAATGTGTTTGGAAATTGCTTTCCGACATAACCTTAATGTTTGTAAATGTCGCAGTTAGTATTCACATCTAGTAAGTTGGTGGACAATATATGTAACACTAAGTTTAATAGCTATACTTGCACTTATTTATGCTTTATTCATGTACCAACAATTGCGACGAAACCCTTTCTACAGAAAACAAAAACGTTAGGACATAAAAATCGTTAACATACTTCTGCGCAAATGTAATGAATTTTCAAGCTATATACTGTACACATTAATAAGTTATCAACGGTAAGTCTAGGACATGTGTGTAAATTAGCTACCCTCAGTAAGATAGGTCCAATATACGATTCTTTGTTATAATGCATAATCATTAACGGTTCGCTACAAAAAACTATGTACCGCCCAACGAATATTTAAATTTAATAACAAAATATTACAATCCTAGTAAACATAGTAACAGAAAAGTAGAGACTTCGTTTCAGAAACACATTTTTTTTGTTATATACACGCAAATTATTTGTTTACCCTTGCAGATTTTATTTCACTCAATTAAATCTTTCTCTCAGCTTGGGATCATGCGTTCTTCACTTAAGAAACTATGTATATTATTATTTAAAATCAAAATTAATTCTGTCTGTGATTACTATTCGGAATGCAGATAAAATTCGCTTATCTCATAAGTGTTTTTTAAAATGATGTATAATGATTCGACAATACGTTTTATAAGAAAAAATTTCAGTAGTTTTAATACAAATAGTAATAAAACGAATGAAAGGTAAACAGTTATGAACGTAGTTTTATGCAACCGTACATAACATGCTAATGCATAATTAACTACGCTATTTTTCTGATTATTTTATTCCGACAAATCATTCCGCCCGAGCTGTCTTCCACGTTAGACACGAAGAAAACTTTACTTGTTGAGGTCCAGTACGTAGCTAAAACTTTCTCACTAAAATGAGTGACGTAATACAGCTTACTTATTATCACTCTTCTAGTACAAATACACTAAAAAATAAAAAAAGTAAAAACATGTCGGGGTGTTGCTTCAGAAGAATGTTACATGATGTCTTTATGTGTGGAACTGTTGACTGATTACAAGAATTTCCTTGACAATGAACAAAGGGTTCCATTTTAAGATCGTACAATACGTGACCTTGAACACTACTGCCTCTCTCATGTAATTGTCTAAATAAACATAAAACTTAAAGCATACAAAACTCCATTGTGTAATGTTTTCTTTGCTGTTAGTGTATATACCGGGTCGATAGCTGGAAGACTGTCGCTTTTAAACGTACAGCTTGTTTTAATGATTACAGTATGCCTTTTTTACTTTTGTCTTGCTGAAGTCCAGCAACGAAAGCCACCATGAAGTATGTCTTGCTGACCGCAGTTCGTGATGTTTAGTTTCAAGGTGTGAAGAATTCCAAAATTAATTGCGCTGCTCTTCTCTGCCAAACTAGACTTCCAATGTACAAATTAGTAGTATATTTTCAGGCACATTTTAGTTCACAAACCTTGCTGATATTTCATCAGTAAAGCAAACATGAAAAATGTATTGTTAAACCAGTTAGAGTAAACTTTGGGGATATTTTTCCCCTCCATCATGGTGAACTTATGATAACAACATTCAGATATAAAGTTAATTTTATAAAATACCCATTTATTATCTAATCTAAGTGATCAAGATTGTCTTTATCTAAGTTCCAGTTTGTGCAATGTTACCAATTCTGGTCTAAAGTTCGGCTATATTACAGTACTAACATGTTTTCAAGAAATATTCGTACTAATTACCAAACAAGATCTCGATATCGCGTACAATCACAAAATACACAATATTTCTGGTATAATTGTACCAATATTGTGGGGAACCTCTAGGAAAACTTCTGACTTGCTGCTGCAAATTGTCATCTTTGTTTAGACCAGCATATTCTTATAAAAATTTACTTTAATGCTTTCAGCTCCCTGTAATATCCCATAGGAAACACTTTCATATCTTACGCGTTGCTATATTAACTGAGCTACATAATTAAAAAGTAATTGGCAAGTTGAATAAAACTAAGATAGAATCAGTAGTATTCAATGCACTCAACCAAGAAAGTAATGCATAAAATATTATAATTTCTTTGTGGTCAGGAAATATAAGGCTCCACAGGGAAGAACTGAAAACGAGTTTATCACCAAGATCAATTAGTTTTTATATTCTATTGAAGAATTCTGAAGGCTTTTGCTGAATTTTACAGCTAATAGAACAACCTTTGTTTTCAACTTAAAGTGACTGGATTCTAAGACATTACCTGCTTGTAAACATATATTGATATGCCCGTGTTTCATTAATACGACTTGGTTGATTTAGTTTAAAGCGTCCTGCTTACTCACTTGTGCTGTTACTGGGAAACTATTTTGTTACACTGCAAGTCATTAGAATATTTTCTTTTGTTTTCTTGGTATTTTTGAGAGTAAGAGACTTCCAAACCTGCAGACTTGAATCTCGCTAAATTAAAAATAATATCTCAAAATTACCAATGTTTGAAATTTAACAGCCTTAAAGGAATAATACAAATCTTTGTGGTCTGAAGTGGCCGCATTCACTTGCAGATACATTCTTGTGTTAATAAAATAATCTATTTATTAACTAATATATTTTCAAAATATCTGTCGGCCGTATTGACTACCTTGCAGCTCTTACGTTCCTAATCCTTGTTTTCGCTCAGTCGTCAATTGCTATGCTTGGTGGCTGCCCTCTCGCAATGTTGGCATGCGCGGAGGGCATCATATTTAATATATTCGATTGCTTTCGCTAAGAACTCGTTACATTCACCACTAAAGGTACATTTGTCAATCAATCAATCAATCGAATGTTTTCTTAGATGGTAGCTGAGTTATGTCAACTACGCGTTTACAATTTACAAGAATATTTTTTTAACAAAATCGTTTATTTTATCACGTAATACTCTAACTTTAAACAAAAACTACTAGTTTACTTCTAAAATAGACTTATTTATAGTGTGAGATTTTTTAATGTTTGTTGCAATGGGAGTTTAAAATTAGAATTCATTGGTTTGTGGATAAACGCCATTGGCGTATGTCCACAAACCAATATATTATAATTGTAAACTCCCATTGCAACAGACATTTAAAAAACTCATCAATGCCCGGTATGGACTCGGTATGCAATTATCAATAAGACAGCTGGAAAAGAACATGATTCTTCTTGCACAATGCTCAAGCAATTTGACCTTCTTATGCAAGAGTCGTAGTTCTGGCCACGGTCGTAGAAGAACTGGTATGGACACTCGCCTGGATATTTGACCCCCTTGTTGTTTGGCAGTAGTTCGTCAAGTTACCGAGAATATTGTGTTTTATTGGCGCTGATGTTACGGCGGTCGGACTAAACTCCGCCCACTTCCTTTCCGTTAAGATAAACAATTTATCAAAACGTATTTTTTTATCAATATATGAAACACTCCTTTCACTCACAATTTAAAATCATGGCTCCAGAAATATTTATTTACTTTATAAATTTAACAAAGGAAAAAAGTGGACGGAATTTGAGTCCGACCGCCCGGAAAACAGCACCAAAAAGTACGACATTCTCGGTAACTTGACGAACTACAGCCAAACAGCAAGGGGGGTCAAGTAAAATACATTGTTAGATAGGCGAGTGTCCAGACCTGTTCTTCTACGACCGTGGTTCTGGCATTGTTCCAAAACATGAGCAATGGCGTATGTCTACAAACCAATATATTCGAATTATTTATAGTGTGTATAATAGAGTGAGGTAGCGGAACGATAACACGTTGGAATTGCATTTGGGAGGACCTATGTTCGATCCCTGGCTCTTGCCATCCTGATTTAGGATAATTAAGGTTACCCGAAACTATTCTAGGCGATTGCTGACAAATTTGTTTAAGCGTACGGTCCTGAGTTTATTGGCTTAGAGTGAAACATTTTTTAATTCCCAAAGGAGAACCACTATCTGTATTCGATCACTGAACACTGTCAAACAAATATAACTCTTCTACTCCTACTAACATACACATTTTTAAACTGCCCTGTTAATCAAGTTTGGAAATGACGTACATTCTTCTCGTGCTAAAACGTATACATTTACCCTCACTCTGTTAAATATGAATTCATTCAACTACTTGAAACTGTCTCATTTAAGCCAAACCCTACGGTTTCTTCAAAGTCAATTTATAAATGCTCACTTTACCTTGTTGAAAAATAGTAGGTAATAACTGCAGTAAAGTTGTAACTTAGCTTGTTTACCAGTGGAATTACATGAAAGGATGTCACTGTAGTTTGTGT
Organism: Medauroidea extradentata; assembly: GCA_003012365.1. Lineage (NCBI taxonomy): Eukaryota > Metazoa > Arthropoda > Insecta > Phasmatodea > Phasmatidae > Medauroidea > Medauroidea extradentata. Next base: position 9,158 of record PNEQ01033944.1, on the reverse strand, counting down.
GCGTGACGTACAATAATATGTACTTTACGGTGAAGTCACAGGGACATCAACATGGCGGTTCACGATATTATTGCGTTAAAAAGACTGCGCTTTTATTTTCATTTTATGTAGTTGTACATGTACAAATATAGAAATTATATTACTGATGTGAATTAAATTTAACGTACTATTAAATGAAAATAATATAGAAAATATTAATTTTTCTTTCATAATTGTCCTTCTTTTATTTTCTGTCCCAAAGTTAGTCTCAACATGTATGCCAACAATGTATTATTGCAAACTAAAAGATAAAATATAACAACAGCTTAGTATTGAATGAACAATAGTAAAATGTGTCTTAAATGCGCGTGAAAAGTGAGCAAAAGTAATTAAATGGTCACATCAACATTTTCCCAAATGTATTAGTTTTGATACATACTCACTCATAAATACGGAATTTATTTTAAAAGAGAAGTTAGAGCTGAACATAAATGCAATTTAAGTACAGTTTTTTAATCTTTGCAATAATGCAATGGGCTGATGTACAACCTTGGCCTAACTCAAATATTGCTATCCCTGACAATTGTTGGTTTCCAGTATTCGACTGACATGAAATTCCTCAATTAGTATGAACATTTCTTTGATTAAATATTCAGTTTTTGTGGAGTAACTATTCTCATTTACAATGGCACAAACTTCATTTGGAATAACTGATATAGAGCACATGATTTGCATTACTCAATTACTGTACATACATTTAATTTATTTTAGCCGAAATACTCTTCTGACGTTACAAAGCTCTCTTCATTATTCCATGAACGGTTGATGTTTCTTTCTTTATTGGTGACAGATGTATCTCAATTCGACTGGGCCATTTACTATGACTACGTCACTATACTCCGTCCATTCTAAGGTTGCAACAGAAATAATAATTTCTAGCGAAATAAATCAAAGCAATTAAGTTATATGCCTATTCCTCACATTGTAATTGTGCCATAACACATTTACCTTGCATTATTCAATATTTCAAATGGAATTTATGCTGTGCAAAAATTGTATTGTCATTCACTTGAATGAATTAGCTGCAACCTTAGAATGGATGGAGTATAGCAGATATTTGTAATTTGACTACAAACAGCTAAACTGGTAACAGCTTGTTTGATAGTACAAGGTGCAAGAAGATATATATTGATTTTGGAAATCATTCCAATACAAAACATTCTTACCACTGTTAAATGTCTTCAGTCGTGATATAAATGTTACTTGATATTTCATTTGAATATCGAATTGTAATTGCTGTATATTACGAAAATTATTCATTCAAGTAAGGAAGTAAAGCAACGGCCGTTTAGTAAGCACTTCATGCAAATCCTGGGCTAAATTACCTACTAAAACGTCAGTAGTAAACTGTTGTCCGACCGAAGTTTACGTACACAGTATAGCAACACATGCCGGAGCAAGGTCTCTATTGCGCTCCATAAATAATTTACTACAACTGTTCTGGCCATACTATTATGGGCGTAGGTTCTAATACCGAGCAGTCAAAACATGGAAGTTTATTTACTCGACGTAACGTACGTAAAATTATATATGGATGTAGAGCGCAAGGGGGACTTTATCCGTACAGATTTGCAACAATGTGTGCGAGTATTGTCGTCATTCAACCTTTTGCCGCAAACATTTCCGTCTCCAATTAAGACCATTATTCGCGTTGCGTTCTTAATATGCGGTTGTTTCTGGAAATTCCGCATATTTACACTACGTAGCTGAATATGCATTTTCTTCTGCTCAACAAGCCATTGGTATTGACATAAACGTTAAGTTATATAGCTGTTTAAAAAAGAGAAAACATACCAGGTAAACGTTTTATTTCAGTGATACAAGTTTTAGTTTTTAATTCAATGCTATCAAAGTTAGGTAAGAACGCAATATACGTGCACACATGTCCAAACAATTATTTCTACAACATAAATCACAAATCAGGTTGTCGGAAAGAGGAACTTACGAATTACGTAACTAATGTTATTCTTGGAGATTGGCTAAGTGTTACGAAAATTATATTCCGGTGTCCGTAACTTAATAATGCGCGATTGTCAGAATTTAACGGACGAGCATATCTTCGCTGTCTTGTTTAGCAATGTCTGTCTGCGAGCGACCACTCTCCTGCGTTGCCTGTCCAGTCCAGTCGAGTCCCAGCCAACCTGATCTGCGGGATAAACCTGTACTGCAGGTTTGTTATAATCTTCACGGCCACAAATACCTGGCAACATCCCAAGAAATCACGTTGCAAAGCCGAAACACGTACTTTGCTTAATAGTTACAAGTATTTGAAATATTTTATAATTTCTTAGTCTAGTGAGAAGGCCATTTTAACGTATACGAACTCAGGAGCATTCACTTATAAAATCTTGTTGCACTTTATTTCAATTGCTTATTGATTCCAATTTAAGCGAGGAGGACACTATTCAATTCAGTTGTATTCAAAATTAATTCCATTATCCTTTGGTTAACGAATTTAAGCAGATGAAGGACGAGTCTGTGCGAGCAGAATAAGCACATATGAAAAAGTTTAGTAACAGAAGTCAAATTCTAGTCCAGCCGCAACATTGTTCGTAGAGTCAAAATAACTATTGACGCAGCGACAGCCCAGGAGTTCAGATCTCATACATGTCAGCCGTGAAAGACTGCGAGCAATAAAAAAAAACATAACCGTTCAGGGACATTACAAAGTAATCTATACGTTCCGTGATCGATAAATTTCGAAAATAATATTTCTTCACCATCTCTTGTGATCAAAAATTTATCAAAGGGAACTAATTGAAAAATATAAATATAGCATGAACAGAATATATTTAAGTCGTCATGTTACTAAAAACCATCATGCGTGATAAAATTTAATCTAAGGGAGCAAAAACATTTAACTCTGACACATATACACATACATACCAAAACACACGAAACAAACATTTTCTTCTGAAAGTAATGAAAATAATGTTATAATTAGCAGGTCCAATCGTGGTAGATGTTTGACAATGTCATGAAGTTATCTACAAGTGTATACATTACATCTGTTCGAAAATAACGAAGTTTGAAGAATATATCTCGCACGTCAGTAAATGCTCAAATTTGAGCAGTTTATATTTAGCATATCAGACGAAGTCGTTATTTTCATTTTATGAATGTACGGTACTTAAAACAAATGGTGAAAACTTCAAATGAAATCTAAATGATTTGAATGCCATTATGGAAAAATTACAGTACAACAATTCTAGATAGTAATATTTGAAAATTTTGTAGGCATACATTAACCCAGAATGAAGCATTTGTTAAGCGTGATGTTTTGCGCCGCAATTAAATGCACAATATATTTACGTGAGAGATTATTTAAAAAAAAATACGTTACTCGAGGAAAATGTTTTATCAGATAGTTAACAACGGTTGTCTAGAAGTCCAGGATTGCTATTTTTTTTTTTAATTTTGCAAATAGTCTACGAGCAACCTTCAATTTTAAGCTGATGCACTTATTGCTGACTTATGTACTATGCCCTACTGAAGTCAGCTGTGCGCTTCTATGACAAGCAAGACTTTAGAGACAGCGACACGTAACATAAAACGACGATAACTGAGATAAAAATATGAAGACCGATTAAGGTGGCCGCCTGCCCAGGCTGCTGAGCGGTGTGCAGAGCTTCGACCGTTACAAGCTAGTTCTAAAACTGCTCAAAGTACGGGAGAGATGTCAGCTTAGGAATAGCGTTTAAACAACTTTACACGTGGGTATACCCATTTTAAATTCACCACTAGTCATTGAATCATCTTTTCTAACTGCTGAATATTGCGAAAATTTAAAATTTTCGCAAAATTTTTAAGATGCGTAAGTTTCAGAGCATAATAATTTTTTTTAAAAAAGTATAGGCGGGCACGATAAACCTTCGCCATTGATAAGACGTCACAAAATGACAGAGGCACAACTGAAAAGCTCATACAGGGGTGTTGTCGGGAAGACGATAGCACGCCTGTTCAGACACTTGCGCCTAGAGGCTACGGGGCAGGCGTGATGCGCATAATGTGTCGTCCTTATAGCTTCCGCACTTCTAGGCCTCAAACCCATAAAATTTAAAATACGTTCAATCAGACAGCTTTCGTCTGTAGCAATTTCGGGAAATCACGGAGGGCGCCACGGTGGCCGAAGGGTAGGTAATATAATTTTCAAGGGGTTCTGGTTTCGATTCCTATGTCTGGCTGGGTGTAAAATTTGTGTTTGTCCAATTTGTCTCAAAAATATTGTCTCTTTACAATTTTCTCACGAAATTTACTCGGGGTTGCTTAAATACGTCACATTAAAGAGGGGAGCGTTCGGTGCAGTGATGATGCGTAAGCTACCGCCTCGCCACTACACCAAACATAAAAAAAGTGGTCAATAAGTGAACTTAAAAAAAATAAACATAAATAAATAAAAAAGGGTCAGACATCCCGCCTCCTACCTTGGCGATCCGGGTTCGATTCCCGGCGGGGTCAGTCCCCGAATTTTCGCATGTGGGAATAGTGCCGGACGATGCCGTTGGTCGGCGGGTTTTCGGGGATCTCCCGTTTCCTCCGCCCTTTCATTCCGGCGCTGCTCCCTAATCACATCATATCACCCTCGATGTTAAGCGCTGACCAAAATCTCTCACTCACTCACTTGAGAAATCATGGATAGAAGAAAACAGTATGGCCGCATACAAGAACCGAAACGAGTTCAGTCCGAATCATAATCTAACGTATTACCGTTTGCACCAACTCGTTCTACATTTATTTACCAAGGCTGTCAGAGTTCATCTTAATTTTCGTATGTAGATATCGAGCTGGACAATGTCGTTGGTAGAGAGTTTACCTCCTGGATCCTCCGATTAACATACATCAAAATGCTTAAATGTTTTCCAGTCCATTATTGGTGTACTGATATCATTATTCATAATAGTATGCTAGGGTAGTTGCGCGAAATAAAAGTGTTTTCATAAATATTAGATTTTTCAAAATTTTTTCTAGAGCCATTATCGTACGAATACTAATAGAGATATCAGCGGCCGGCAGCATATTTGTCACAATTCCCGCAACTTTAAACCCACACGCACTGGTAGACGTTTGTGAGTACCCTTAAAAATTTGTGTAATTAATTCGTTACAGTTGTTCACTGTTGTTACTAAAGCTAGGGTATTACAGTTTGAAACAAAAAATTACCAGCATAACTTATGTGCCTAATTTCCTATCAGTGGGTGGAAATTAATCCTTAGTGTCAAAACCGTTTACGTAATCCAGGAATATTAAACTATAAAATTGATTTAGTTAAAGGTTACGCAAAATACAATAAAAATAAGTTAGCATGTTAAGTAATATGCAAGTCGCCAATTTAATGAATTCGGAAAAAAAAATTAGTGAGATGTATTTCTATGGTACATATAAGTAATAACCATCGTTTTAAAAATATTATATTATGATGAACATAATATACAAAACTCTAGTCAGGTTTGTATGCAGTATATGTTCACCAAATTTAATAAAATACTGAAAAAATATACTCTATGATATGGATTTTACTTTGCAAAAAATACAAAAGTGGTAGTCATTTAGAAAATATTACACAGAACGAACGAAATACACAATATTCAACTCTGCTTTGTATGAAGTATATGTGTACCAAGTTTGATGAAATTCTGAAAAAAAAAAAAATATAAGTTATGTGATAATATTCTAAAAATATATAAATGGCTGCCAATTTGAAAATATATACACAGAAGAAACGAAATACACAAAAGTCATGTCAGTTTTCCATGTAGTATATGCGTACCAAGTTTGTTGACGTCATGAAAATTATGTCCTAAGATATGTGACACTATGCTAAAAATATAAAATAAATATGATCGCTATTTTTTATTATGCACACAGAATAAACGAAATATGCTACGTCAAGTCAGCTTTGAATGTATTACATGTGTACCAAGTTTGGTGACGTTCCAATTAATATAACCTAATATATGCGATACTGTGCTAAAATATAAAAATGGGCGCCATTTTGAAAATATGCACAAATGCTGAACGAAAAACACGATATTCAATTCAGCTTTGGTTGTAGTATATCTGTATCAATTATGGTGAAGTCATGAAAAATACATTCTAAGATATGTGGTACTAAGTTAAAATATAAATATGACCGCTATTTTTAAATATGCACACAGAATAAACGAATTTCAGTAAAGTCAAGTCAGCTATGTATGTATTATGTGTGAACAAAGCTTGGTGACGTTCTGATAAATATATCCTAAGACACATACTATGCTAAATATGTGAATGGCCTCCATTAAAAAATATGCGCACAGTATGAACGAAACACACAAAAGTTAAGGCAGCTTTGTCTGTAGTGTATATGTACCAAGTTTGATGAAATTATATAGTACGACTCCTTAGATATCAATCATGTATTGGAAAATGTTAAAATGGCCGGCATTTTGAAAATATGAACATGGCGTAAACGAAATACATAAAAGTCATGCCAGAATACAAAGTACTACATGTGAACAACGTTTGATGAAATTCGGTTTACTTTTTCTAATATTTTTGTTTGGGAGGGGGGGCACATACACACATGGACACACACGCTCACAGACAGAAAGGTGATCTCATAAGCTTACTATTTCCTTCGGAATGTGTTTTATATAGTGACATAGTGACCTAGCAGAATTGTTGCTCAAATAAGTTACGATAAAGTCAAGAAGGTAAATGTATTTTTTTTCTTAGATTAACGATAATTGTCGGAGGTATTGCAGATTATCAAGTACACATTTTAATTCGTAGCTTATGACTGACACACTTAGATAAATATTTCTCATAATTTACTTCCACTACAAATATTTTACCTTAAAATAGATACATTATTTATCAGCATTTTGGTTACATGGAGTTTCTTATCTTCTAATATATCGTTTTCTATTATATATCTATGAATGATAAGTCCTTGAGTTGCTTGTAACGAAATTTCGGCAGTTTGAATGGAACTGCAGCCTTGAAGTATGAGCGTGACGCGGCATCTTTGGAGAGAAGGCTAAGTCTGCGTATATGAGAGGGACAATCCAGAGTCTGAAGATTGCATAACTGGCTGTTATTGTACGCTATTCTGGTCTGGTAATGATGTGTCAAAAATGTCACTTATCCTACATTTCACATGTCTCATCTCCCCTGTGCGCATGACGCTATACATTACAGACGTGCAGCATTTCCTTCGGCAAACTATCTAATAGTGACCGAATTATAAAGATAAAATAATTATTATTCGTTTATAAAAAAAATCACATAGGTTTACAAATTGCAGCAGCTAAAACAGAACGTGGAAACATCTGTTAGCCAAGTTTACTCTAAGAGAACATGCATTTGTAACAAAACAAATGGAAAGTGGGAAATGTTTGCCTGCCGTGCCACGATTCTTCAAAGCCATCCTGTCACATACACTATATCGACACGCGGAAAAGTTTTTTTATTAAAGCAGTTTTTCATTCTGCACAGCACGCAGTAACACAGAAAAACGGGACCCTTAGTTATTTAATTTATATGGACACTTGATCTTTGTGGAAATATTTTTATACCAGCTTGTTTCAGTGTCTTGTGTCGGCATCTTCAACACAGGGTCTTTGGAGTTCTACCAGCAAATCATAGACGTGTTATGTTACAGTAACCGTATTCTGAAGAGCACAGTCAAATGTGAGGTAGCTCTGACTGTCAAAAATTATGAAGCATGTGCACGTGAGGCATAGGAACAAGTTGATTAAAATGTGTTTTGCAAAGCTTAAATGTTCATTATAAACATATTAATTGAAACACTTAAAGGAATAAATGTGTGTATAAACGCCCTTACAATGACATAAAGATAATTAATACTGCGTAATTACAGGCCTTACCATGTAAACTTGTAGCAAACTGGAACGTGATACGTCAGTTCTGTATGTTAAAAATATTTGTACCTAAGCCTGTTATAAAATGTGATTCAAAATAATTTCCAAGAATAATTAAATAAATGTTACGTAGCTGTTCAGTTAAATGAATCTCTGCACTCAAAAGAAACAATTTGTAACCCTCGATTGTCCGTATACACAAAGATACTTTTAAAATTTACAAAAAAAATAATTTCCTATTGTTAGAAAATGTGCCATATACAATTATTTACCAAATATCGAATGCAAAGAAGATAAGAAACGAAATATTCAGAACGTTATTAGGTTAAACGTGTAAGGTTTCACTAAGGAATTATGTAATCATGAAAAACTTGTTCGTGGCGATACTTGGCATGATTTTTTCTATTTTTAACTGGATTCCTGACCACATAGAACCTACAGAACATTCTATACAGCAGAAAGTGGATATGTGTATAAAGGTGTGATGTTTCCAGCTTTACTGTTTGCCTGTGTACAAGCTGCGGGTAAAATGTGCTATCGTTTAACAAAGGAAACAAGAATATTCTAGCAAAACTAACAAGCTTACTTTCCTCTGAGTAAAAATTAACCGTGAATGTTAAAATAATGTTCGTACATCTAGTAATAATAATTTAGAAACGCGATAAACGGAATACGTAAACGTTAAGTTAGCCTACTAAGTAATCTGTACGCACACAGTTAGATAAAACACGGTAAAAAATTTTCTGACATGTCATTCTATCCTAAATACATAAAATGGCTGTCCTTTTCAAAATATGACCAAAGGATTAACAAAATACACAAATATCAAATCAACATTGTATGTAATATATGTGTATTAGGTTCTATGAAATTCTAAAAAAAATATTTCCAGAGATATGTAATACTACGGTATAAACATCAAAATGTCAACCATTTAGAAAACATGAAAATAGTTTGATTGAAATACACAAAAGCAAAGTCAACTTATTATGTAGTATATGTGAACTAAGTTTAATGAAATTCGGAAAAGTATTTTCTGAGACGTCATACTACGCTAAAAATATAACAAGTAGATCTATACAGAACTAATCAGCCTACTTTCCTGTAGTGTATATTTTGATAACAGAAATGTTTGCTCAAGGGCTGTAGGGGGATGAGTTATCCTAGGGTTTTAGAACACACAGAAAAGAATGCCAACGAAAGCAATGTGATGAAAAACTCAAAAATTAGTAAACATACTGCAACATTTAAATTTTG
>PNEQ01033943.1:24957-51212 GCA_003012365.1 Medauroidea extradentata | reverse complement strand
GATTTTCTCGTATTTCTGTGTCAATTTATTAAATTTTTCTTTCTTTTTATGCTTAAATAATGTTTTGAACTGAGTGTCCATGTCCAAGTTGCCATAGTAACCGAAAATGTTCGGGCCAATAGGAGCAAAAGACAAGAAATAAGGGATGGTCTGCAGACACCCTCACGGGTATAGTGGGGGTAAAAGGAGTGTAGGGGTACAACTGACGAAGTAGGCGAACTGTCCGTTCTCCGTTTCCTGCTTACCTAACGGGCCAGCTGTTTCGCCGCCCAGCTCTTTGTTGTCGAAGATATAGCTTATACAACTCTATTACATTATAAGAATGCTACCATATTTACATACATTTACCTCCCAATAGATTAGCCCACTAAATTAATTATTAAAATCTGTGATGTAGTTTCTGAAAGAAGTGAGATCAATCACACTAAGGAAAAAAATGTTTCTTTTGTTTTCAAAGTCGGTTAGTAAATTCCACTTCTAACGAAGGACTTCTGCAAATATCACTACACTAACGTTACCACAGATACAAAACTGTACAAAAAGTGACAGTAAAATAATGTAGGAATAAGAAGTTTATAGAATTATTTTACTGTACCAAATTACGAAGATAAACTGGAAAAATGTTAAAATAGCAAAGAAAACAATGTTATATTTTAGACGCGATAAAAAATTCTTTCTTTACGACAAAAAAAAACGCAAAATATAAAATATTTCTTAATACTGATTTTTCTTGGATTCCTTTACGGACAATATTGTTATTGTAATAAAAAAAAATCTTTAAGAATAATAATTTGTTTCAAAATTACAACTTACTACAGTGATAAAATAATCGAAATTTTATTATACTGTCAAAGTTCATTTACGCCATAACTACCCACGAACTTTCAAAAAATTTCTCGATTTACAAGCTACTTATGTATGAACTTGCTATGTTTGTACAATTGTTAGATCTTGCAACTGAATGTTTTTGTTTTCTTGATTAACTTGTAATATTTGAATGTTTGCTCGGGTTAAATTTTGCAACTGAATTTTAAAACAGTTGTACACAACCGACTGACCTGAAATTTTTATTAGTATTTAAATTGGATAAAAATGCTTGGTTAGATAAATGACGTCATTCTAAATCCAAATTGGCGGACTGCCCAAGATGGCGGACGAGTTATTTTTTATGCACTCCCATTTTAAGGGTATCAAATGAAAGAGTTTACTGAGAAGAATACGAATAGAATGACGTCCGTGTTCAGATCTTCGAGGAGATGGTGTACTACTGCCCGGCTAAACAGTAAGACTTAGCGTGGTCGTGTCTTAACTAATGTTGACTTACACACTGGGCATATTATAGCGGTGGTGAAATAAATCAAACCCGGAACTGTGTTTTGTTAGGCACAAGTAAGCTTCAAGCTGTAATAAGTGGCGCATACCTGCAAACACACAAGTCAAGGTGAGGCCGTGCCGAGGACTGTGTGACATCAGAGTGTATCTAACATGATGTGAACCTACCACCTCAGAGCACACTATGTTGTATATTAGCTCTTACCCTCCTGAACTAAGCTCTGGGAGGGTCGACGGATAATTCTTCCGTACTCGTGGGAACAACATGGAAAAATAACTAAAAAAATAAATATTAATCAATTGTAAAAAAACATTTTGGAAAAAATAAGTTTTTATTAAAATGCTTTAAAAAGAAGAAAATAAAATGTTAACTAATCAAATCCTTTAATTTATTACATTACATTTTTATATTGTATAAAAGCATGGCGCGGGATTTACCTGTGTAGATAAACAAGAGTACAATATGTAACGTGATATTGACTTAAGTAATTCTGAAAAAGGAAAATTATATATGTTTTTATAAAATACGTAAATTTCGCGACAAGCTTTTGTATCTCATAAATTGTGCCATGTAATAAACGGTTGGATTTGATTAAATTTAAAGTTTACTTTCTTCTTTTTAAAGCAATTAAATATAAATTTGCTCTTAATAATTTTATTTACTTTTAATTTTTTATTTAGATAAATACTATTGGTTAATACTGAAACTGTTTTCTTCTTAGCGCAACATTATTTGTGTTGTGGCAAAGTTAGTGATTTAAAATTGTGTTAGGCATAAAGCTTTATAACTGTCATTTATATTTGAAAATAATTTCAAACGTAATGTAAAAAAATACACGAACAGGAAAATTACCTTCGTTAAAAGTTTTGAAAACCTTAGGAAGGAATCATTTTGCCGAAAGGAGGTATTCTTGTAGCGTGAAATCTTGTACTAAATTAAATTACAGACTTACAGCGTAACACATATTTTATCGCAAGCACTTCACTCGAGTATTTCCTAACTAGTCTGTTTCACGTAAGAATTCCAATTTTTGACAGTTCTAAAGCCTATCATGTGTACGAACTTATGTAGGAAAATACTTTTAATTTTGATAAACTGAGCAATTTGCGACTCATCTGAGTGCGTTTGTACAGAAATCAGTTGTGGTAGAGGAAAACACTAATTATTTAATGGTAATTACTGTAAAAATAAATGTTACCACAGTTGTTAAAAAGTGTAATTCTTACATGAAACAGACTATAGGACATGCAGTGTCTGATCATACGACGAGTATCGGGGCCTTCTAAGAAGTTGTTCTGGACCTTATCCCGACCGAAAACTCAGATGCATGGTATCTCGCAGACACCAGGAACAGCATGACAGCAACAGGAGTAGTTTTGTGCTGTGCTGATCATGAGATGGACTTTGAGTGTCAGAGGTTGAATCTTCTGCTGAGTAGTTGACGGGTCTAGATAGACGGATATTTCCTCGTGTAATCCACGTAAGCCCTAATGAGCAGTCTGCCTCTCCTGGCGAACTGGACTGGCTGCCCTAAGTAGTGTGCTTCTTGAGAAGAGACCTCGGTATGATCCACCAGAGGCGTTTACGAAAACCTTACTCGATTTACTCGATAGTGTTCAAAAATTTTGTGCGGGTATAGTGCAGTTGCGTTAAATATATCTTAATATTGTACTCGATATCTTCGTCGGAACTACTCACATCTAACCTGCTCGAGAGCAGAGTATACAGCTGCCATCAGGCGAAACTCACGAAAGAGCGCATAGCAAGTTAGGCTCCTGCGTGTGTTGAAACGTAACTTTCCATTATCAATCCTTACCAATCCAGACAATGTGGGGCGACAGTGAAATAGTTGTAACAAACATAAAATAAACTGACAACCTGTTAAGGTGGAATTTGTTAATTTAGTAACATCTCAGGGCATAAAATAGATAACGAACAACGTAAGAAGACATTATAAATAATACTATTATAGGTAGTTGTTGAAACCACGGTAACACTAGCAGTAGGCCCATATCGGTTAGTGTAAATTTAAATCACAAATTGTGTTAAGATGAAAAGGCTGAGCTCAGCTCGAAAAAAAAAATGCTTATCTACAGGATATCCGTAAGTTTAATTACTAGGCTGTGTAAAAAAAGAAAGACAAGAGGGTAAATATTCTTTTAAAAACTCGTTAACTAGCAGAAAGGCAAAGATACTAAAATTGAGAAAGTTTATCGCCAGTACAGCATTATTATTGGTCGTCAAAACTTAGTTGTTTTTCTACGGCATTCGCTGAGTCGTGGTGTGGAGCATCTCGTCGGTTAGCAGGCCCTCTTATGGTCTTCATATTTATGGAATACTGTAGGGTTCTGTGCCTTAACAGGTCAAACGAGTAGCCATATCATACTCGACTACTAAAAAAATTAATTTTGCACGGACTTCACTACATTTTCGATCCACATCTTAATTACAACCTTCCTGTTCCAAAATGGCTACCACAATTACCATTCCTTAAACTACAATTTCCTTCAACCCCTGAAAAATATATAACAACAAACGCATATTTTAAAAATAATCAGCCAATGAAAATACATCTCTCTAGTGTTACCGTGGCGTAAATATTCCGTTGCCTCCCGCAACACATAATTTAAACATAGTTTTTGGCCACGGTCGTAGAAGTACAGGTCTGGTCACTCACCTATCTACCGATGTATTTTGCTTAACCCATTTGTTGCTTGATTTAAGTTCGTCAAGTTAATGAGATTATTGTGATTTATTGGTGCTTCAGTTACGATACGCTCTGTAATTATTAGAGATGATGGTTTATCGCGGTAAAACTTCACTATTCGCTAGGCTTCAACATACGTTCAACTTATCAAAAGATTACTGGCTTTTCCTTGTACGTGGAGCTACTGCCCTATTTGACTGAGCCAATAAGAATGCCACTAGTTTAACATTTAATGCATGTTATTGGTCTGCAGACAGCTACGTTGTGTCAGTGTTTTCAAGGCTATGTTGACACAAAACATTTTCGCGATATACCATCATCTCTAGTAATTATGTATGTACGTATGCTTGGTATGTAGGCAGAAAGTGTTAATATTGGCAAGGACGGTTAGTACATGCGTCATGCTATACGGGAAATGCATTGTGTGATGCAGTCTTTTTTTCATGCGTTTGGTGAATTCATGCGCAGTATATCTGAAATACGTAAGTACAGCTCGGTAAATTTGACAAAAAATTTGGTTCAGTGCCATTAATATAAAATTCAATCTTTAGTACATTCTAAAAAGCAAACAGTGTGTTCTAAAAATGTTAAAAATAATTTTCCCACATATTTAAAGTGTCCTCGTATTATCACCGTTGGTCGGCGGGTTTTCTTGCCTTTTCATTCCGTTGTTGCTCCATACTCACCTCATGTCACCCCTCAGCAGCGCTAAAGTCCACGATGTTAAGCGCTGACCAAAATTTCTCACTCACTCAAAACCATTTCCCGTATTTTTTTTTCTTTCAAGCAAGTTTAACTTTCTTCCCTTAAGTGTAAAGGTATTCTACAGGGCTTCATATTAATTAAGATAGGAATCTAAGTTCAGCCACAGCGATATCATACCACCAACCTACATCCTAGCACATCCTAGCGTAATTCTGAGACACGACCGATTTGCCCGCCAGTAACACTTCATACAATTTCCTGATAACTGACTCCTGACATCTGCGGTATAAGTGCGTTTATGGAAGAGGAAATTAAACTTCACGCAAGCCGTTAGCGTTTATCTCAATGACGTGTGGTAGAGAGTGTTTCAGACAACCAGTTGAAGGAAATTACCTTGCTGCAGGAGAATAATAACTCACTTTTGATTTACGCACTCCAGTAATATAATTGTGGACTGCGATACGCTAAATAGCATTAATGTCTTACATCGTTAGTAGCAAAGATTATTTTTCTTCAAGCGAGAACATTTTTTTATTTGTTTCTTTCCGCACATATCTTACGTTAATTAAAACCTTAATTATCATTTTTCTGGCATAACTTAGACAATATAAGCCAATCTTTCATCAGGTTTAATAAACGCATCTATGTTCTTTTCAAGACAAACAATAAATTCAGTCAAGAAAATATAAGACAAATAAAAATATGAACTTAAAATATTAGTCACTTTGTTTGTGAGTGCATTAACTATATTTGGTTTCCATAACAAGAAGAGAAAATTAATACATGTAGTGTTAACTAAAAAAAATTCTATCTTCTATTTGCGGATATCAATAAATATCGATAAGAATGTATCAATATGACAGTTCAATCAGTATTTCTTATACTTACTTCCAATGTGGTTTATATATCGAGACTTTTTGTCTGTGAAACCTAGTCAGTCACGTAATACAGGCGGTAAATAAATATATTCTACACTTCTCCGTTGTAGGTAAGGGCGTACATAGACAAATTCCCGGGATCACAATTATTGCAACACGCTAAGGCCTGTTCACAAATACCATATACTGTCAATGACGACACATTACTGACGTGGCGTTCAGTACTTTACACATGGTTACGTATAGGTTGTTTGCGGTACAGTGACATCTTTTGAAGATCTACGCACCTGGAGTAATAATTTTTAAATATTATGTATTACGATTTCAAATGTGAACTTTTGAGTTCTTTACACTCTACACAAATTTATTGGTGCGTGCAAGTTGTTTTGTTTATAGAACAAAGTGTCAGAAACTAAAAAAAAAGTTACTAAGGTTTAAAAAGAGCTCATTTTATTACGAACCAACTATAATACACAGTGGGTACCATATATCAAAACGCTCATGTTGTAACATAAATACGTTACTCCTTTAATCGACACTTCTACTTCTACGAATTACTTCAAGTTACACTTTTCAATTCATCATTTAGAAAATTCCACAATGATGATCTTCTTAGTGCAGTAAACAACAAACAAAATATTGCACCAACTATCAAATGAGGAGCTTAGATTTATTGTGGTGTAAGTCAGATAAAATAGTTTCCTCATACTATCAAATGAGGAGCTTAGATTTATTGTGGTGTAAGTCAGATAAAATAGTTTCCTCTTAAACTATTTTTTGTAATCACAAGGTAAATGCAGTAAATTCTTGCAATACTCAAATAGGTTCAGAAATTAAATTAAAAAAGAAATATTTGTTACAGAATATTATTTTGGAAAATGTGACTAAGATGAATAAAACGACACTACTAAATAATTGTGAATCACAACACTTTTAATCTCAGCCCCTCAAATATACATAATAGTGTGTAACGTTTACGCAAAAATACTTATTTTAGTTGTTTAGTAATGGTATAGAATTACGTAAAATGAACTGTATTTAATAAAATTGCGTAATATGGGCTTCTGACAATGTAAGTGACACTCGCAGTCTAAATATCAGGTACGGCTATTGTTAAATACTAAGTTAAGTTTCATTCCAATGATAATCAACAACTCGTCATTGCAAATACAACCATAGATAACAACGTAGATCTAAAAAGATAACAACAACAACAACCACATTACAATACACAACACCTCCTCCCCTGTTAAGATATCACAACACATAGTCCTTCAATTTTGTTGGAAGTTGCCTCATGCGTCTGTGGGGTGTGTCCCTATTGCAACTGCTGATCCCTGGGTCCCCCATGTGGTCACCCCTGATCTCCTGTTTGGATTTCCTACAAGGGCTTAACATTTGATTTGGTTGGTCAAATCCTTTAAAAGGACTAGATCCAGGGCTTAGTGAATCAGGATTGTCATAGTCTTGGGTCACTGAGGACCAGCCCCCTTCCTGGAGATCCGAACGTTCTGCCACATGTCGATGCTCAATTCCTCTCTCTGATGGTGTTCTCACTGGCAGTGGGCTGACAACCTGACTTCCAAGATTAGATCTTGCAAGTTGTCCTTTATTTACATGTTTATTGTGCTTCTTTCCTTCCATCCTGGTATGTACAGGTGTCTGCAACTGTGTCCTGATCATTTGTGTCTGCCTATTCTGCACTTTCCGTGGTAAGAGTTG
The DNA here is from genome assembly GCA_003012365.1 of Medauroidea extradentata. Taxonomy (NCBI): domain Eukaryota; kingdom Metazoa; phylum Arthropoda; class Insecta; order Phasmatodea; family Phasmatidae; genus Medauroidea; species Medauroidea extradentata. Next base: position 43,867 of record PNEQ01033943.1, on the reverse strand, counting down.
ATCCACATGTCGCCTGTACCTCTTGTCGGACATATCAGCCACTTCATAGATCCAATGCCCTTGTGAAGCTATTACGACTCCTGGCAACCATTTTGTAACTCCACTATAGTTGCGAAACAGCACTAGCTCCCCTACCTGGAACTGGCGTTTTGGAACCTCGGTATCTTGTATTGGCTGCGTATGTTCCAATGTGTTTGTCACTGGTCGCAACTGGTCCAACGCTGTTCGCAGAAGCCGTCCCATCAAAAGTTCTGCAGGAGTTGTACATTTCAGTGTCCTCTTCAAAAGAACCCTGGTTTTCACTCATATTGTAATTAACATGAGACCTACTTCTGCCATCTTTTGACTTCTGTATGCTGGTAAATTGTTGCTTGGATTTCTTTGAAATACAAGCCCTTTCTAAATGACCTTGTTTGGAACAAAAATTGCATACTGTACTCCGGTGCCTGCATGTGTGGGGGTTATGTGGCCCATTACAACGCCAACATAGCTGTTGCCCTTCTGCTGGCTTATTCTGAGGTGTGGTTTTGACATTAGTTTTATTACCTATACTGACACCACCCATTGCACCAACCAATTCACCTTCCACATCACCTCGAATGTCACTCATGTTCCGGTTCGCTGTTTCCGTCGCTACAGTTAAATCCATTGCGGCCTTGAAGGTAAGCTTATCCTTCGTAAGCAATGAATATTGCAACGTTTTATCGCGTATACCACACACTAAACGATCGCGTAGCATTCTTTCAAGGTCTGTAAAGTTGCAATGAGCAGCTAACCGCCGCAGTTCAGCTACGTACTCTGCAATAGTCTCCCCTTCTTGTTGGTCCCGCTTGTGAAATTTAAACGACTCGACCAACTCATTTGGTTTCGGCTCAAAATGTGTTGACAGCAAGCCCAAAATCTCGGCTATTACTACATCGCTCGTGGCTTTTGGAGACACCAATGACGAGACCAGGTTATAGAGCTCTGTGCCACATACAGTAAAAAATATAGCCTTTTGTTCTTCCTTGTCTGTGACTTTATTAGCCGCAAAGTAATAGGTTAAACGTTCGGCGTATGTCTTCCATGCATCTCTCCCTGGCACGAACTCACCAAAAGAGCTAAACAGCGCCATTTCGTACACCTCACATCTGCACCGAACACTAAAATATGTGTGTATATTCAATTTTGTCTACCGAGATCCCTGTATATGCGAATTCATATCCCGTCCTCGTTGCCAGTGTTAAATACTAAGTTAAGTTTCATTCCATTGATAATCAACAACTCGCCATTGCAAATACAACCATAGATAACAACATAGATCTAAAAAGATAACAACAACCACATTACAATACACAACAGCTATAATTTACAATATATACAACTATTTCATTACATTTATGATGTTCTTTACAGAGGGAGGCAAGAATAGTTAGATATATAATTATATATTTATGATTACTTATGAGCCACTCAATTTAGTTACGACGATGACAGTCCCACCTTGTTAATGATGCCGAGGCTGATGTAAGGAAACGTCCACGGCGTTTGGTACGTCGTATATCTGGACGTTGTGGTGCATCTTGGTAGTGAAGTGGTCCTGGCGACGATATGGGGCAGACAGACCTCGTAGGTAGCGTGACACGCCCCTTTGTCGTGCCCATTGTGGCAACTCGTACCGCTGTTGGAGTGGGGAGTTCTGCCTTGCAGTTTGCAGCAACTTATGTTTAATATTATGGAATTCCTGGCCGGGTGGCCTGGTTACTGATCGCCGTGTTAGAACCAGGGTTACATGGTTCATAACATGAGGGAGAAACAATGTTAACAATTAGTTCTTTCAATTGTTCTCAACAGTTCACGAGCCCGTCACCAGAAACGCTTTGTTTACAAACTACAGCCTCTGAAATGTGGAGGATGTGTGAAGTTTGGTCTAGAACAAAGCAGAAATAACTTGGATGGAAATAAGTCGGAAAATATTTAATTACGTAAAGTTCTGTGACCTGACATCCCACAGTCGACTCTGTGTTTTCCAACAGGCATACGTCTCCTTTCGAAGGTTCTGGTATGTTATCGCTGATTTACCATACTCGGGTTTATGAATAAAACATGTTTACAGTGTCTCTACTTGCATACCACAGATCCTTGTGACTTCTGTATACTTAAATTCTGTATACGTAAACGACGATGTTCTCGGGTAATTAAAAATGCTTTGTTTTAATTGAAGCTGTCGCACCGACTGAGGAGAGAAAAACGTGTAGAACTGAGAGTAGGGCAGTAATTTGATGTCAGACACGAAGCTGCACTCCTAAACCTTCTATTGTACTCAGCTGCCACTTAATTATCTTAGCTATACAAACAATAAATTCGGTTAGGTAAGAACGATATGAATACTAATTTACCTTCGAGCTTTTTTCCAGTCAGTGTACTTTCCAATAAATGTTATTTTTTCCTTCCGTTAAAACATTTTTAATAATTCGTTTACCCGATTTACTATTGTTTACATTGCTATGTTGCGAAAGAGCACAGTGTCTTTTTAATGTATAAATGCAGCATAAATTATTTCTCATGCCTAAACGTTGTTTAAATAGCATTGCAGTAGTTGAGGAAAGTCTCGTGTAGGTATTTAATTGCGAAACAGGCTGTGTTACTTTACCAATACAGTACTAAACATCGAGTAAATATACTAAAACGCTTTAGTTAGCCATGAAACATTGTAACGAATATAAGCTTGAGAAAATAAAATGTTAACTCTATAATATTAATTTAACTACTACAAGTGTAATTATTTTTTCTCCACGTTTAATTTCCCAACTATCCCACAAAAATTTAAACTACCTCCAGATGTTTACATGCAATATTTAAGACCAAGACGACGATAACAGCATTTATGTCCAGTTTTTGCAACGGCTACGATTATTTACTGCACCATATTTAGTTAAAAAATTTTAAAAATAATACAGAAAAATATGTGAATAATATTGCTGCTCTCTAACATTGCCATTTAATGTCAGAGCTTCTATAACTTTCATTGATACTTACAATGTTATGTTAATAATAGCAACTGATGGGGACAAACAAATTCGCTCAAATGAAAACATTAATAATGCAGCTTTAAAAGCACTTTTATTGCCTATATACACTTACCAAGCTTAGACATAAGTGTGATAAATTGACAAATAATTGTATTACTGTGTAATGCACATTTCAAGAGTGTTCAGTATTCACATATTTTGCATGAAGTACTCCGTTTGAAAACAGACTAGCAAAGTATTTCAAGGAAAATCGTGGGTATGCACTATATCTTTCAGAAAACTAGGTTAAACGTACAATGATAAGCTGCACGATATTATATCTCAGCTGGGCAGTGCTTTAAGTTAAATCATCGCTTGAAAAGATGCCTTCCGAGTGATAAGTATTTCACCATTGCAAACACGACTTTGTTAGGTTTCATTTAAGTAGTCAACGCTTACATTTTAAAGTAAGAAATTTTCTAAATATAGAACACCGAAAATGTAGCCAAGTGTGGTAGCCAGCCAATCAGATAACTCGAAGAAAAGAAAACTTAAGACAGGATAAAATTATTTCGTTTACTCGTTTTGTTAATTTGCATTGCCTTTATCGTTAAATTAAATCATTTGTATGTAGACTTACAAACAACGGAAGATTACATATAAATACATATAGATCACTTGTACTAGTAATTTTATAATCCTTAAGCCTACCCATTAATATAGTGCATTTAGGACCTAACTAAAACTAATAGTGTATAAACACACACACTAATGTATATATATATATATATATATATATATATATATATATATATTACACACATGCATACATACGTACATACAAGCATACATATATTCATAAGTACTTACACACAAGTTCTAAAACTTCGTTAGTTATTTTTACAGAGAAATGCCAGTTAATAATAATGATATTTAAATACATGTTTCACTAAAAAAAACTTACTGCTACAGAATTTTGTTTAATTCCTCGACGGCATCCATTTCTTTATAAATTGTATATGTCTAGGTTAAGGAGAGGATTTACTAGCTAGGCATCTGAGTTCTGACGCCTTTAGGTATCGATGAAACGCTTTGATGTGCTAGACAAGCCCTGGCTCGCATTTCATCCACATTTAAATTTTGGGGCATGTTGATGGAACCGAAATATGTCTGACATAACGTTAATAAACACAAGTAAAATCATTTATAACGCTAGAAAAAACTAACTGAATCGCCAGCTACTCTGGATTAAAAGTTCAGGAAAACAGTTTATACAAACAAGCACAACAATAACAGAGGCGCCTGCCGGAGATAACACAAGACTGAATGAACCAGCATTTAACCGATGTAAAACTGGAGGAAATAACGAAGCCAACACAGAGGATCACAGAAGATTTCCTTAGCCGAGAGTTTCACGACGTTTTGGAAGCTGACATATGTTATAGTTTCCTGTTATCATGGGTTTTTTAATGATTTGTTTGTATTTATCAGGCATAGTTCCAAGTAGGAAGTATAAACGAAAGTGAGAGTGAGTGAGAGATTTTGTCAGCGCTTAACATCGAGATCTTCAGCGCTGGTGAGGGGTGACATGAAGTGAGTATGGAGCAGCATAGGAATGAAAGGGCGGGGGAAACGGGAGATCCCCGAGAAAATCCACAGACCGACACCATATAGTCCGGCACGATTCCCACATGCGAAAATCCTGGGACCGACCCCGCCGGGAATCGCACCCCGGATCGCCTTAGTGGGAGACGAATGGTCTGAACATTCGGCCACCGCGGCCCCTAAGTATTAACGAGACGTCAGGTAATACGCTGATACGGACTGTGCCATTGAGTCTGATACATATTGTAAGTAAATTGTCGTTAAGAGGGCGTGGTATATTAAAAAGCACTGAATTATTCAATTGAGATGTACACTTTTTGAAAATCAATATGGAAAAACCACAAAACAGCAATCCTTGATAGGTATATTTGCCAACTTAATTAGCAAACATTTACCCAGAATGAGGAATTTGTTAAGCGTGATCACCTGCGCCGCAATTAAATATACGAGATTTCAGAGTAAGAGATGGTTCTTCAGATATACGTTAATCGAGAAAAGTTTTTGCTCAGAAAGTTGGCAAGAACTATTGTCTAGGATTGCCATTTTTTTCTTTGCGAATTGGCTTCGATAAACCTACAATATTGAACTGACACTTTTAGCGATGATTTATATATCATCAACTTTTAAAGCCCACAGTTTAAGAGAAAAGTTTTATAAAATTTTTAATAAAAAAAAAAAACAACGAGGTGGAAGTAAATGGTAATGTAATTCGTGAATACGGACAGCGCTACATTATTCTGTGGCTGAAAATAAGATGAAAAACGTCCGTATGTAAAAATTTGCCACGCCCTTGTTTACGAGGGTAAATCACTGTAATGCAAACCCCCAACTCTACGTTCCCGCTCACTAGTATAACGGACTTATCATGTAAACTAAGGCCTGGTGACGTATTACCAAAGAGTAGTTTCTGCTTAGTTTTAGTCACTTAGTCGCGTGGTGCGTGCAGTCCTTATACGAGAATTACCTGAAAAATTTTATACATATATGTGTATGTGTTGTAGTGTTTGAGTGCATGTAGTTATACAGGGATATTTTCTAGTACTTCGTGTTGGTTTATCCCCTCTCCTGGTTTTTTAGGACGTCATAATGCTGCAGTGGTATATGTCCGCAATTTTACTCAAATTCATCACTTGGAACGAAACCACTACGTGTTTCCCGCCTTCAGGCAGGGTCACAGTGTGTATGAGAGAAGGTCGGGGTGAAGGTTAGGCCGGCTGCTCGACTAGCGAGACAGCTCCGATGAATGGACGAGGTGAGGTGAGAGTGGAACAGCTACGGAATGAGAAATACGGGACAAACAGGATTTCCTCGAGAAAACCAACCGGCCAACGGCAACGTTCGTCACGTTTACAACATGCGAAAAATCCGGACCCTCCAGTGATCGAATCAGGAACCGCTTGCCTCCTCTCCCCCCCCCACCAAAAAAAAGGTTGGGGTTCTGTTATGTTCGGTAGGTTAATATTGCAAGTTGGCTGCATGTTGGCGAAAATTGTTGGTTAGTAGATTCAATATAGTACTATAGTCACTAGTACTGTATTAAGTGAAATACAAGTAATTAGAAGAAGTTGTTATTATAATTTTAATTAAGGAGAAACATGTTATCTTGTTGCGTACAGCACCCCACGTCCGCCCCCTCCTATCTGGGCAATAGCTCAGTCTGCCCTGTTATAACACGAGACGTGGGTCTAACCCCTCGCCCACGGCGGGTCCTCACTCAGTATCATTACTTTAATTTTCTAAATAGTTTACTGAGAAGCGACTCTGTCCTTGTAAGTTTGCTGTCATAGGTGACGCCGGTGTTAAGATATTTCACCAAAAGTGTGTAGTGTATATATCTTGTCTATGGTAACGTCCGTGTTGTTCATTCTAGGCTTGTAGCGATGGCATGTGCTAAGTTGAATTTTGTATCGGAAGGAATCAACATAATGTTGTTTGTCAGAAGGTGTAGTTTAAATGTAGGTGAAAATAAAGTGGATTAAATGATGTATTTCAGCAAAGAATATAGTATGAATCGTTGTTTCATGGAGTTACTAAATTCAACAGATTATGGGCCCAGGACGAAAGAGACATGCACATGGGGGTTTTTTGAAGAAATGCTGACAATGTGAGCTATGGCCTACGAGATACTTAACTTAATATATAATTATATTTTATTCGTGACGTCTTGGAAACTTGATATTGTAGAAATGGCAGTTCAACAGAAGTTTGGTTATATGGTGGAGCCACAAAATGGGTCAAATTATTATAATTGGAAGTTCAGGCTGCTTATGCTTCTTGCAGAGAATGATGTTGTTGAGAGTGTTAACAAAAAATATGTTGAAAAAGATGCCGAAGAAAATAAACATGAGTCGAGCCAGAAGAAAGAAAATCGGGTTGAGAATTTGGTTGTTCAGTGTGTTGATGATTCGCAAGTAGAAAACTTGCGAGATAAGGTTAGTGCTTATCAAATTTGGAAATGCCTAGAAGATTTTTTATGAGAAAAAAGTCTGCCAGGACAACTGTATTCAAAGAAGAAGTTGCAATCAATGAAGATGAGTGAATATGAAGGTGTAGATAGTTTCCTTAGACAATTTGATGCGATTGCGAGACAGTTGAAATCTACAGGTGCAGAGTTAAAAGATAATGATATGTAATTTACTGCTAAGCTAGCCTAAGTCCTTTGAAGTAGTGGTTACAGTTATTGAAAATATGCCAGCTGAATTTTGACTCTAGGTGAAGAGCAAATTACGAGCGGAAGAAGAAAAACGCACCTGTAAATCTGGTACAACTGAGATTCAAGGAGGTGTGTCGCCATCAACATTCTCGTCGGTAGGCCCACATCAAATAATTTGTCATGTGTGCTGCAAGCAGCTATTCAGGAGCAACTTCATAGGCGTGACTCAGCAACCCCAAGGGACTCTAAGGAACAGAGAGTCGTGGACCTCATCAACCCGAAAGGTATCATGGAAATGTTCGGCAGAGCAGACATTTTCAGTCATCAGGGTTTCGAGGAGGGCAATATCAACCAGTTGCTGAAGTGGGTGAGCCAAACAGTAACTATGTTGATATGGAAACTCAAGGTAAATGTGGTAATAGTGTTTCACATGATGAACAAATTATTTTTCAAGTGAGATAGTAGTTAATGAAAAGGTTATGGAACATGCTGTCTTTAGTTTCTGTGTTGACTCGGGTTGTACGAATCATATGGTAGGGCTGATGGATAAAAATGTGTTCTCTGAATTTGTAGAATTGAAAGAACCTGTAAATTAGTAGTTGCTAAACACGAGTGTGTGATTGAGGCAACATGTATAGGAAATATTTATAGGGTTCTGAAAGCAGAAGGTAAATCAAATGAATGTATTGTAAAAACTGTATTTTATGTACCAAATGTAAGGAAAAATTTGTTGCCTGTAAAATGCTTAGAAAATGCCAACGTTAAGATAATGTTTCAAAATGGAAAGGTTCAATTGTATCAACAGGGACACAAAATTGGAGAGGGTGTTAGAAACGTTATACGAATTAGAGATCCATGTTAATTCAGCTGAAGCTTGTGTGACTGAATTAGAGTGTGTAGAAAGTAAATTGTGGCATAGAAGCTTCTCTGAAATGAAAAAGTTACTTATTAAAAATTTGTTTGATGGTATAAACAAAGATTTAAAACTAAATAAGGTAGAATTCTGTGAGGGATGTGCAAATAGGAAAATCACGCGATTGCCATTTGGAAACAGGACAAAGAGTAATAGAGTATTAAGTATAGTTCATGCAGATGTGTGTGGTCCAATTTTACCTATTACATGAGACGGTTACAAATATTCTGTCACATTCATTGATGATTTTTCGAACTTTACTATAGTGTATCTAATTAAAGCTAAAAATTAAGTTACAGAATGTATTCTAGAGTATTATAATATGACCGGGATATGTTCGGACAGTTCGTGTTTAAATTAAGATGTGACAGTGGGGGAGAACATGTTTAACAGGAACTGATTGATTAATTTAGTATGAATAAAGGGGTAATTCTGGATTACACAGTGCATACAACAAAATAGCAAGGTAGAATGGATGAATAGAAGTTTGGTTTAACGGGCACGTACTATGATTGATGGACCAGGGGGGGGGGGAAACAACTTTGGGGAGAGGCTGTCAGAACCAAAGCGTATGTTATAAATCGTAGTCCAGCAACAAGTGTGGAAGGTGCTATACCAGCGGAAATCTGGTATTGCCATAGGCCAAATGATAAAAATTTAAGACTTTTTGGTTGTGCAGCCTTGTCAACAACTGATGCATAGAGATGATGGTATATCGCGAAAATGTTTTGTGTCAACATAGCCTTGAAAACACTGACACAACGTAGCTGTCTATAGACCAATAACATGCATTAAATGTTAAACTAGTGGCATTCTTATTGGCTCAGTCAAATAGGGCAGTAGCTCCACGTACAAGGAAAAGCCAGTAATCTTTTGATAAGTTGAACGTATGTTGAAGCCTAGCGAATAGTAAAGTTTTTTCCGCGATAAACCATCATCTCTACTGATGCAGAACTTGTAGCTTTAAGTATGGCAGTTTGTTAAGTTTTGTGGCTGAAAAAATTGTTATTTGATGTAAATCTTAAGGTATATGAGGTAACTATTAAGAATTCAGAAAATGTCTGAAGAGAAAAACATATTGAATCGAAATATCATTTTGTAAGTGAAAATGTCAAGAAAGATGTGACTGATGTACAATATGTTGAGAATGTATGTCAGCAAGCTGACATTTTAACAAAAGGGTTAACCAGACATGTGTTTGAGAAGAACTGTAAAGAAATTGGACTACAGCCTTTTGGTGAGGAAGGGTGTTAAGATATATCACCAAAAGTTGTATCTCTTGTCTATGGCAACTTCCGTGTTGTTCATTCTAGGCTTGTAGCGATGGCATGTGCTAAATAGAATTTTGTATTGGTAAGAATCAACATAATATTTGTCAGAAGGTGTAGTTAAAATGTAGGTGAAAGTAGAGTGTATTAAATAATGTATTACAGCAAAGAAAGTAGTATATTTCGCTGCTTCACGGAGTTAATAAATTCAACAACCAGGCGGTCGTGGTCCACAGGGCGGAGGCTGCGAGTGTTAACTCTGGAAGGAGTGGATTCACTTGCTCTGCTCTGTACGTGCCGCGAGGGTTAGTGAGACCAATCCTCGCATGTTCGCACGTAACACATCCATCAACTGTCAGCGTCAAGGTTAACCGCATGTAACGAACACAACGCCTAGGGCGTTTGCAAGCAACGTTAACTTGTTAAAAAAAAATTCTTGGCTGCGTATGCCTTCAGAGTTAAGTCATATGCGTCTCGCACATTTCCGTGGCTTGAACGTCCGACTGTTCTCGGTAAGATCATTTTTTGTTAGCCATTTCGGTTTATCTTTATGATTTTTTTATTTTTAAGTATTTTACAGTTATGTAAAATAAATAGCTTGTTCACTCTTCCAGTATTTTTGTACTACTCAATTTCTGTTAGCTGTAGGTCATTCAGAAAACCTTAAGTAAGCTGTATTCCAACCATAAATGTTTTACACTACAACCTCCATATTCATTGACAAGATATACAATATTAAATTATATTTAAAGCTCCAGTCAGCTTCAGTCTTTCAGTGCAGTGTACATGCTTAAATCGAGTGACAAAAAATAAGCAATACCTCTAAACTCTTAGCGAGACACATTCTGCGATATGTCAGTGGAGATTATTAGTTTGTAATTTAACAGTGACAAAAATTGAGAAGAGATGTTTTCAGTAACACTATCGTAGTCACAACTCACACAGTTTAAATGTAGTCATAAAATATATAATCAACATATTTACACCACATATAAATCGTTCGTTTAGGTTAATAAAATATTCGCAGACCCTAACAATATCTCTAACGGACCTCGGTAAAATCTGCATATAGTTACACAACTGCCTGCCATTTCCGTACGTCACTCGTCCATCAACCATGTATTGACTGGGCTGAGAACAATAACTAAAAGAATAAGCCTACAAAATCGTGGTTATTCGAGTTGTTTTCTTAGTGATTCTGGACCATTTAAATTTGGTTTAGAAGTAATCAAAATGAACTTTACGTTAAGTAGTGTTAGGGCGCGGTGTATTTGAAAGCACTGTGGCTCATACTGTATTTGTTTCTCATGATAGAATGATTTGAATTGCTGCGCGTTTAGATGACTGCTCTCAAATCACAGCCGTTTGGTGTTGAAGTATTTTAATTTTGATTGTACCAGACAAGTTATTTGAATTCTATACACGTATACAACCGTTAAACAAAAGCTGCCAGTGAGTACTGTAACCGGCAGACATCTTTGCATGTCTGAGCGCGTGGGAGCGGAGCAATCGCCGCATGGGGGGAAGATAAGCGCGCGCAGTTCTGTATGGGCTATTGGCAGTTTCACAAACATCAGCTACTACCGTTGCTCGAGTACGAATACCGAATGTTTTCAGATCCGCGCGTACTCAGCCGGGCCGTTCTGTTGCCGCGCTACTTCGGACCGGTCCGTGACGAGCTGCAGCCTTGATAGTAGGAGGGGACTCGCATGCACATACGCGCGCCGGTTACAGTACATAGAACACACATAAAATAAGTATTGCATCACCTCTGTGGAATGACTGGAACTGATCGACTGTCGTATGCCCTCCGTCTAATAGGCCTGCATATGTATAGTTATTTATATCTATGGGCAGGTTTACTGAAATCTATGAACAGTCAAAGTAACGGTGTTCTTGATATAATGGAACCATTAAGCGTCAGTGTTCAACCCATCTTGGAACCGAGGTGAAGCAATGTTATTTTTTTTTTTTTGACGTGTGTATAATATATATGAATCCTGCTTTCAAATATTTTCGCGATAAAAGGTTGGCCCTATTAATGCTCATGCGAGCTACTACTTTCATTTCTTCACTATACGAGCAGTATTCTGTCGTGGCAATATGTCGTAACTCATGAATTAATAATACTAATGGGAGGAAAAGCGTGGACATGTTTTATTATTTAACATTCTTGTTTTCAGCGACATTACATTAGGTTTGCTTTGAATTACATCCGTTTTACTAACTGCTCGTGTACTTTACAACGTAGGGTCAATGCAAAACTTCCCAAATACTCACAACCGATTTCCTCAGGAATTAATTAAAACAGTTTCTCTTGACATCAAGTGGGTTTTGTTTTACTTGGCCATTACCAAAGTCACAAGGTGCCATATTCTTTTGTTTTTTAACTAATGCAGCAGGCTTCACCTTGCATTAAATAATATTTTCCTCTTGATGTCAGTTGTTACTGGCAGGAAAGGTGCTAAAATCCCTAAGGCTAATTGAATAACAATATAAGGGAACACAATTTGACCTTCACGTCTGAATCGTTAATTCACTCGTATTTAATTTGACGTCTCTAGAAATTAACGCACACGCGCCGTTTCAACAGTCTAAGATAATCAAGGGCATAGTTGGACGAAGTTATGCAACAACAGACCAACTAACAATGTCAATAATATTATATTTAAGCACCATATGTTGCCCATGGACTAAATTAACTCCAAAAATAAAGAACACATAACCTGCATTTTGTTGTTATCCATGGGCACATGATTTTGTAGCATATTAAAAATATGAGTTTATTATTTTCCAACAATAGACCAATAAATAGCTTGTTATTCAATAATATGTTTAGCCAATTCTTATTTTTGCAACAACAGACCAACTGACAAGTTCGTCTTTTGTTTCAGTTTGAACCATTTTTACTAGCACTGTTGGTATTCATGATTGTCAGTAAAATGTTTCGATTATAAGGACATAGTATATTGGACTTACTAGAAACATAGTTGGTACAAAAATCAACATAATATTGAGTTAAAATGTATAATATATAGGACAGAACCAATCATATTATGAAAATGTGAACCAAATAATTAGAGGTACGTCAATTTCGCGGATTCATCTGGCAGCAGCCTAGACTTGTCAGTCCTATACACCCACTGGCCATAATCGATTATCTATTGGCTTACAAGCAGGTAGCAAGCGATAGCACTTCGCATTATTTCCTTATTTACTACTGGCTTGCAGTAGTCACACGCGTTCCGTAACAGCCGTCAGCAAGTCATAGACATGACAATGAAGTATACGTAATTGGCGTTCAACCTGACCTGGAATGTATATGCGAAATTTACGTACCTCTAGCAATAATGACCAATTCCTACCACCTGAAATTATCCTTCCTAATATGTACAATATTATAATATATTATGTATATGGGAGAGAGTCAAGAACCTGTTACTTTTGCTACATATAGGAAGATATTTTGTTCCAAATTTATTTTAAATGTAAGGCTTTGCAAAAAACTGCATGCAGCATTTGTGATTCTTTCAATGTACAACACTCAAATGCTTCTGCTGAGAGTCTGGAAGCTGACCTCAAAGAGAGACATAATACACACATTTCTGCAGCAGCCACAGCACGTGATTTAATGAAGAATCGTATGGCTGAAGCTAATACGACTGACAAATATCGAACCTTTGATTTGGAAAAGACTTTTCCGCTTCCTCGAATTCCAACAAATGTAGTGTACTATAAATGGCAGCGGATACTCGACAACTGTGTTCATTCAGGATCCAACAATAAGGGCTATTGTTATTGCTTGCTTTAAGAAATGGCTGGACGAAGTGCTCAAGAAGTCGGATCATGTCTCTGGCAGCACATATTTGAAGAGTGACCTGAAGTGAGGGAGCTTACACTACGATCTGACTCTTGGAAGGCCAGAACCGCAGTATAAAAATAATACTGATGTTAAAGGCTGTCACTGAAGAGCATTCTGCCCTTCAATATATCACCCAACGCTTCTTGGTATATGGCCATTCATTCTTGCAGAACGACTCGGATTTCGGTGACATTGAGTCTGCTCTTATGTACCAGCAACGAATATACACAGCGGCTGACTACATGAACATCATGAGGTCTTGTCGGAAGAAGAACCCATTGGTTGTCAAGGAAATGAAGGAGCAGCATTTTTCTCGGTAGGCCTACGGAAAAAACTGGAAACTACGATAGTGAATAGGAAACAAGACACTGACTAAAATAAAATAAACTGGTTACGTATAAAGGAACTAAAACTAACACGAACACAACCATACTCCATCTTTCTCAAGACTGATCTCTCACAAACTGACTATGTAGAGGTCAACTTGCAAAAACAGAACGGGTCTGCACAGCAGTGTTTTCATACAAATATGGTGCAACTTTGGCCAAATGACAAGCTAATAACGCCATAAAACTTAAAACACATTCGTTCTCTGATGGCCGGATAAAGGCCAGTTTAGCCTCCGAAGCCGTACAGGGTTCTTCCCTGCCTCTTCAAGGCGTAGACAACATCCATTGCGGTGACGGTTTTCCTCTTGGCGTGCTCGGTGTAGGTGACTGCATCACGAATGACATTTTCAATGAATACTTTGAGCACGCCTCGTGTCTCCTCGTAGATCAATCCAGAGATGCGCTTCACTCCGCCACTTCTGGCCAGCCTTCGGATAGCAGGCTTGGTGATGCCCTGGATGTTGTCACGCAGCACCTTCCTGTGACGCTTGGCGCCACCTTAGGAGGGAACAGAAGATGATATTGATGGTTTTAGTGAAGAGCCAGATTTTGACGTTGAACTTGCCGAGTGAAGAATTTGTTTCATGAGGTTTCTTTATTACAGTTGTTAATAGCTGCATGAATTTTGTATTTCTTCATTTATGTGATTTAATGTTTCTGGATTTAACATGAAGATTAGCCGCTGCACTTAGCTACATAATACAGTATTGTTACAGGCACAGAAAAAATTGTATTAAGGACTAGTTTGTTTGTTATACTTCATAAATTAGTGGTTTTATATTTACTTGTGTTATTCGTAAGTATAATTGCAGCAATTATTAACTGTTACATGTTCTGTTATTGTATGAACCGCGATATGCAACAACAAGCAACCAATTACACATGTCGATAAATGTATAACTTCATAATATGAAACTATAGACCAACTGATCATTTTGGTCTTCTTCTTTTTTTTTTTTTTGCCAAGAATTGAATGTAATGTTGTAAAATAGTACACAAATATCATACTCATTAACTTTATACAATTTTATTGTACTTAAGTAAGCACTATTGCATTATTTTGGAAAAAATATTGTTGTTGGTTGGTCTGTTGTTGCATAAATCTGTCAAATTTACAAACATATTTACACAGTTTCTTGGACGTTGTGATAGATGTGAGAGTTCTTGCGCGCGAAAACTGGCTAACCTATTGCGTGACCTTTTATTGTCATTATATTTGGAAGGCTTGCTGTATGTTATTTTGTTAGTACAGGACGTCAGATCCCGAAAATGTTTTTAAAGATAATTATAACATAATCAGTTAAGCAAAATATTTCATAAATTGATTATACAAGAAACAGGAATGGTAAGTGCATTAATGCGCGAAAGTTTAAATAGAGACTATATATAATAACATCGGAAAACATGATTATTGCAAAGTCGGTAGTCCGATTCTAAACTAAACGACTACATGAAGTAATGAAGACAAAATTTTGTGAGAAAATTTGAAACGGTGCATTCTGATCACAAAATAAATGTTCTCGTGGTAACTGTTTATTGAAGTAGTTAATATTTCCTTCATGTGCGCAACTAACAGTGTTCCAACGATTTCCTAGTAACAATTTTAAATATTATTGAGTGCCAGTTTGAAATAAAAAAACTTCGCTGCGAATGAGTGACATTCGCGCATGTAAAGTCGAGCCACTTTCACGTTGTAGAAATCATTGTTTTTGTTTGTGCAGATATAGGAAATGTACTTGCACGTGTCGTCTATCTAGGCCGCGGAATTGTGTGCAGAGCTCAATTATAGAATATTTCTGTATTTTGTCTGCTGCATACTACGCGCATCAAATGCTTTGCAGTGTGTTTGTATAGGTCGTTCGGGATAAAGTGAGCACTAAAGACTTAAGCTCTGAGAAAAAATCACTACACTACTACATACAATTTTACATCAACAGTAGTTACCTTATTCGTAGAGAGGATGATAAATCGCGAAAATGTTTTGTGTCAACATACCCTTAGAAACGCTGTAGTTAATTTGAACACATATGATTAGGTGATGTTCGTCTGACACAACGTAGCTGTCTGCAAACCAATAATTGGTATCAAATTTTACAATAGTGGGATTCTTATTGGATCAGCCAAATAGGGTAACAGCTACACATAAAATCGAAAACCAGTAGTCTGCTGATAAACTGAATGTGTGTTGAAACCCAGCAAACAGTCATGTTTTCCCACGATAAATCATCCTCTCTACTTATTCGTTGTGATGTTGGCAGCGAATTGCCGAATGAAATTCCGCGTGTTTTCCTATTTGAATGTAACAACACTGAAATAAAATCGACTGAATTCGACAGTTTTATTTATAAAATTAATAAACTTTTTTATATCAAACTGTATAAGTTCCTACGGACTGAACATCACTGTAAACATCAAGCGATGTGTCCAGAGAGGGTAGACATTTCCCGTCGTTAGTTGTTACGCGTGGAAACATACGAAATAGCTGACAATAGAACTCAAGCAGGGGCTTCTTTAGTGCTCACTTTGTCCCAAACCACACTCAAAAACGTTTTTTTACGAAACCATACCACATTTTTGCAATAGGGGTGAATTATTTAGAGAAATGTTGTTGCGGTACCCCATTGCAGTGCTATGCTGTCTGAGAAAACCAAAAGTGGACCAAAAAACAACAAGAGTAAAACAAGCTGAATTGTCTGTAGTTAACACAAACATAAATCACCAAGACAGAGAAAAATGTTCAAAACAACATCAAGCGAAAAAAAAAAAAATCAGAGAAAAATTAGAAATCTCAGGACACCCAAATGAAGGCAGCACAGACAACTAAGCCGAAGACAGTGTTTCAAACAAAACAGGATGACACAACAGTGACGTCACAAACACAAGACTAGACGAAGCGAAGTTGAAATCACAGAGAAACTCAGAAGTTTTATCAGACAAGACGTTTCAGGAGCTGACATCTGCTCCCGTGCTTCAGACGGGTTGAAAAAAAAAACTGACATGAAATTTCACGGTGATCTGCCGTAGTGTTTTTAGTGAATAGCCACGGCGTTTAATGTGACTACCCTCAAAAGATAAGTCCGTCTACCAGAACTTCGCACTATATCAGAGTTAGAATGTCCTGTAATCGTCAGTATATGACATATAGACAAATCAGGAAAATGTAATGCCGTTGAAAAGTGCGATGTTATAGTAACGCAACCCTTGAGATATTTGAACGATTCCTGCAGTGGGTTATTAGTATTATAAACTGGAACGTTTCTGTGGGCGTACAACACTGCGAGAAAATGTTGCCGAGTTGCAATAAATATCCCGATAGTAAAAAAAAAAAGTATTAGCTATTGTCCACGAAAACCGTTCAGTTTATGGTTATTGTTTGAAGTGTGGCCAAATTTAAAGCCGATCCTTCCTCTAGACAGGGCATGGCTATATGGTAATTTCGTTGCAAGAATCAACATTTTTGGCTACCTGAAAGTTTTTTTATTATTTTTTTTGCCTTGTCTTATAATATTACATTCGCAACTGATTAAATGCTACTGCAATAAAAAAAGTTCTTTATGTCTTACCATCGCCAGTCGCTGCATTTTTTCATCCTGACAAATATTTGGACACACGTTTTAACTATAAAGTAGTAACTTCCGACCTTGTCTCGACCTTCCTTGTTAAGTTTCCAGGCGGTCGTCTGGGTGTGAAATACATATCCTTGACCTTGAGATTATCTTGTTTACATGCGTACCTGTAGCGTGAGTAGGATGCTTGCAGTCTCGCAGGTTGCGTTCGTTAAAAGTGTAATGGTTAGGAACCTAAAAATTCCGCGTTTTCTTTTGGTCACAAGTTAGGACTCAAGCATGTGTCGATATTAGTCATTTTTACAAGTAACTCTTGACTTGCTTGATATTTCTTGGATGTTGCTTGGACAATAATGAATAAGCAAGTAATTCTGACCCAATAATGTGGTGCGTCTGTATCAACAAGATGCATGAATGGTGTTGCAACGTGCCGCGCCTATTCTTTTATACACAAAACAGCTTCACTTATTCGTAATATGTTTTCCTATGAAATGATCACTCGGTTAAAAAATAGGCTTCTGTCATTAAAAAAAGCTCTATGTATTTAATACAAACAAATATTTGGAGGCCCTTCAAAATAGCTAAAAACTGCTTTTTTTAGGCAGTTGGAACGGGAAAAATACCACCTGGGTTTGTGAAACACAACGTTGGAAGCACGCGTTGGACTTAACTGCAAATTTTCCATGAATAAAACTGTAGGGTTGCCGCTTTAAGCCCCGTGGGAAAAGGAGTGGTACGAAAGCACTGCACGCCAGTTTGGAGCGCTGCGCATAGAAGCGATGCTGTTACCGTCGAGCGTGGAAAACTAAACCTTATAGATTCGTGCATCAAACGAGGGAAATTACATATGTTGTCTGCTTGAGTACACAGATATTCCTGGAGGCTAGCCTACAGGGCAGGTAACCTGAGAATTTTTCCTGTGTTAAGTAATGTCTGACATGTCTGACAATAACTTGCCACACCTCGTTACTAATTATTGAAACAACTCATGTCTAGCTGGAAAACAATATAAACTCTAAGTATTTCAAATTATTTGCTATCAGAAAGTTAATTATTGGTTACATTTTCGAGAATCATGAAGATAGGTTGTAATTAATTCAAAGGATAAATCAATGAAATACATACACAACGTAAAATTCCATAAATATTATAGTGTAAAATGAAACAAGGACGAACAGAAGATAACTGAAAATCAGGAAAATACAAAATCAAAAGAAACGCAAGACATCGCCGAGGTAGGCAACCCAAATTTGAGGTTCGTTTGGTAAAGGGACAAGCAGCATAAATGTATGACCCACAAAATTAAAATACGACACACCAATGAGACGAACAAAACCAGTATTATATCAGACACGAACAGAAAAACAACATGCGACACACCAATGAGGCGAAACTAAACCAGTATTATATCAGACACGAACAGAAAAACAACAAACGACACAATGGTGAGACGAAACAAAACACAGTTGATATCAGACACGAACAGAAAAACAACAAACGACACAACGGTGAGACGAAACAAAACACAGTTGATATCTGACACGAACAGAAAAACAACAAACGACATAACGATGAGACGAAAAAAAAAAACAGTTGATATCAGACACGAACAGAAAAACAACAAACGACACAACGGTGAGACGAAACAAAACACAGTTGATATC
>PNEQ01033943.1:0-24857 GCA_003012365.1 Medauroidea extradentata | reverse complement strand
CGAAAAACAACAAACGACATAACGATGAGACGAAACAAAACACAGTTTATATCAGACACGAACAGAAAAACAACAAACGACACAACGGTGAGACGAAAAAAAAAACACAGTATTTTTCCAGACAGACAGTAGAATGAAGTTTCGGGAAGTGGAATCTGTTCCCGTCATCAGTTTGGCACACAGATGAGGAGACTGGAAAACCATGGGTTTTATGTTGTGTATGTATCCTGTTGACTAAAGAATACTCTGCTTATTTATGTTTTTCCATTATCTATAGTTATCCTGTATAGTCATCTATTTCGCAATGAAGTATGTTCAAGCAACTACATCCATTCATGCACACCCATTGCACAGTTCTTTCAAAGATTATACTAACATACACTGTTGTGTAATATTCAAATATGGTATAAACCTCCCGAAAACACATTACAATTTTTAATTCATTGGAAACATTTGATGTTAGTCACCGTTTCGAAAAGTATGACAATATCTAGACTCTAAATTGCTTACGGGTCTGTTGGTCACTTTTCTGGCGTACCGCATGCAAAACTGTTAGTTCAAAGATCACAAGTAATGTTGTGAACCTTTTTGTTTCCTATGTACAACCTGGTAAAGACCACTCCTTTAAAACCAGTAAATTACCGAAAATTGTTAAATTCCGTTAATTTTCCAAAACCAAATATTTGCAGCAAATATAACGTTTCCGTCCTTTACATCTAAGACATTGTGTTAGATTAGGTATTAGTATCACTAAATCTAATGATTACATACTTAAAAGAGTCTTGCAATACCCCTTCATTGTTAATTCAAATGTTTTATGCGTTCACGAGACACAGCCGTGTATACTTCGTCAATTTTGTTTTACTTGCCCTCGTGTTTGATTCTTCTTAGATAAAATTTCAAAAAATTTTACTGAAAACGAAAACTTTTATTTTATTTTTACCTTACTTCAAACATATTTCATAATGAAATTATTTTGCGGAAAGAACAAATGTAAGAGTGAGTTATACTTTAAATCATATAACACAAATTTTCAGGCGAGTACGGAATGTTGGTGCGCCGTAGCACTAACACATTTACAGTAAGAAACAAATTACGTTTTTTTCCGCCAGAATATTTTGAAACACTTTCAGGAATAGTGACACCATTATTAGCAAATAATAATATTTCCCTTTTTGAATTGGTTAGTTTAAAATTTGCCACCTAATTTGAAATTACTCTACTTTAAGAAACTCGTTTCTAAAATGTATTCTACTATGATACAAATATAACTTTATACTGGAAATGTATATTGATTTTAAGACAGAATAAACAATGTACATTGTAAAATGTTCTCATCCGTTAAATGGTTTAAAAACTGTTGCTAAGCATATCTGGCTTTAATCCATAACGATAATTTGTCGCAATTTCATATTTCCACAGAATTGTCATTTCACCGTTTAAATTATGATTCCGAATGATAAGTTTTGTTTATTACTTTACAAAACTTGGTAGTTGTTGATTTCATCCTACGCCGTCACTTAGGCATGTTATTACTGTTGTATTAATGTTAGGTATTTCCCAAATAGTATTTCAACTTTTACGTAAGCCATATTTGTGCCAAACACGTCACAGGTTTTGTCCACGAGAAATTGAAGAAACGGTTACAACTATTTATCCGGCACTGCAGGCAACTTTCCCAGTAACTCCATGTCTCTCCATGTTGTATAACGACGTGTATAATATTTCTAGCATAGCAGATAATATACCATAACACTGATCTATAAGTTGGTGTGTACACGTCGCCAAGATTTGTTTATTTGTGATTATTTTGTAACAATCATAATGAAGAAGTATTTTAATAAGGCGGTTGTAGAGCTATTTAAAAAAATATGTATAAAATGTTTTGCTTCGGCAATTTAAGAAATGTACGGCTAGTTACCTGCTGATGAAAAAAAATATGTATTCTGTAATTGCTTGCAATCATTGCGGCTGTAACATTTTTGTTCATAATTGTTAAGTAACTCCCGTGTATTAACATATGTTTTATTTTAACCTAAAGATATGGGTGGTCTTTTAGTTTCTTCATAAAACTACTGCATGTGATTGACAGACTTGGTTTTATCTCATTAATTACGCTGCAGCGGTTCTGTCAGGGCGCTGTGCAGCGTAGTGTGGGTTAACTCAGTAACGTCCTCGTCAAATTATCACATGAATACAAGATGTGCGCACTCATGCTCGCACTGAATTGTTATGCAGCTGTGGTTGGTCGACATACAGCGATACACACAATGTGGCTGCCACACATACTGTACCCGACGTACGGTAAGTTGATACTTTCAGAAACGAACTGTTGAAAATCGTATGTAAGGAACACTTCCGTTGTTCCCACACAACTGTGTAAGCAAATGAAAAAGCAATACGGTGAGTTCAATAAATTCATTTTTTAATGTTACACGTCCGCAAATATGAAAATTGTTCGAAATAATTATTTTAAGAGTAAGTTAAACATGTATGTTATACGATAGTTGGATGATGGTGGGGTAGGCATTGATGTCGTGGAAATAGTTCTGTATATTATGAACAGCGGCTAAAATGTTGGAAATCGTTTAATTGAATATGTACATAATAAGGTGAATTTTCAGGAAATAAAAAAAAATGTATATTTACGTGTATTATATATTACAATATTTTAGAGTTGACGTAGTTAGTGGCGGCGGATGAACAATGTACGTCGGCTTGCAGTACAGCCGTCAGCCTGGCTATGTTATTGTTGACGTTTGGCGGAAGGATACATAGTTGGTGTGAGAACAGATCCGAGCTAGAAGCAGGGCTTCCAGAAAGTATCAAGTTACCGTACGGCGCGGCGGGTATATAGGCTGCTCGGAATAAAGTGAGCACTCACGAAAGCCCTGCTAAATTTCTATTTTCGGCCAATTCGTATCTTTCCGCGCGTAACGGCTAACGACGGTAAATGTCTAACTTCTTTGTACACGTCACTTTATGTCTGCGCGTGACAGATAAATTGTGCAGTCGGTAGAAACCTGTATAATTTGATTTAAAAAAGTTTATTAATGATTAAAAAAATGCAAATATGTCAATTTCAGTTGTTTTTTCCGTATTATTTTATTTATATAGGAAAATACACGGAACTGCATTCAGCAAATCGCTGCCAACCATACAAGTTGTAAGGTAGCTATTATTGATGTTGAATTATATGCAGTAACGACTAGTGATATTTTTCGAAGGTTAAATCTTTAGTGCTCACTTTATCCCGAACGACCTATACACTTATCGCCAACATAATCCGTTCCATTTTAAGTATTTCCGTTCTTAAGTGCTCCACCTACACATTATTCAGCCACGAAGATTAAATACTGAATACATGCTCAAATTAACTACTTCACTACGAAAAAATTTTAGACCTATCGTTCAAACAAAAAATATCAACTAAAATAAAACTCAAACACTGACCAACTGTCAGACAATGAACAGCTTAAACCGGTGGACATAAAAGCATAACATTGAGCACAGTAATAGCTCCTTAGATAACGTAGGTGAGCTCTATGATACGATTTTTGCTAATGCATACCCTAATATGGTTAAATAGGTGTATACAATTCTTCATTTTTAAATATCAAAATGTGGAAATTGCTGCAAATCTTCTGTTTATAAATAACAGTCAGTTGCATCAGATTTTTTTTGGAATTCATCCCCTAAGGAGGTAAAATAAGAAACGAAAGTTTGTTTCGGAAGTACGTAATTTTTTAAGTTGGAAACGAGGAATTAGTTGTTTCACCATAATATAATATTTTAGGTATGTTATGGTTTTTAGTGCTAACTTCCAAATAATCAGTAGTAGTTTATTAAATGGATCACGAAGGTTCCGCTAAGAAAAATTGTTTGGGAAGCAGCAAAATAGTGCCGAGGAACAGAACAAGGCACCGGAAAAATTAAGTAAATAAAACCTTGTTAGTAGTTGTGCGTGCTTCCGCAAAGGTTTCTGCCATGAAAAAGTTTGTTAACAAGTCGTTAATGACCTTTAACATCATTGTGCACCTTTTAACATGTTTAAAGTTTTTTAATTTCTGAAATATTAACGCATTACACTGAAAACCTCGTGAACGAAGTCTTGTGTTCCAGTTAGTTCCATATGTAATTTCTTGAATAAATCTACCGTATTATAACTATCACTATTTACATTTTAATAACAAAAAAATATTTAGTTTTTTTACCTTAAATATGATTATACGTGATATTTTTGTTTAAATATTATCAGTCGTAATATTTCTTAAGAAATTTTACGTGTAACTGTTTATTGAAAATGTTCAATTGAGAATTATTTACTTTTTTAACCACTGTAACTGAATATTTGATTTGCAGATCCTTTGAATTCAGCAATGCATCTTCTGATGGCTTTCCAGATAACTTTAAAGCATGAAATTTTCTTTAGTTTTGTTAAAAAATGTACTCGGCGCAATTAATGCGAAATAAAAAGCAGTGGATAGACCCCCATAACTTGTGTGAGTATAATTTAATTGTAATTGGATTGGTCACTGTGAAAATGCGCTGTGTCCAAAAATAAGTATTGTGGGAAATCAAATAAATGTATGACATTCATTATTTAAAAATATACCACGATAAAGCATATGTTCATTCTGTACATACGGAAAGGTAAATAAACCTACCATGTTCCTCTAAGAATGCGTGGTAGATAAATAAACGCTGAAATCATCAATTGATTACTACTCTTTCTTCGAAGTCAAAATGGATAAAATACTTAAAACACAATCCTAGATAATGATATTTGCAAACGTTGTGACTAAATATTTATCCAGAATTACTAATTCCTTACGCGTCATCTCTTGCGCCGCAGTTAAATGCACGAGGTTGCGGCGTCAGAGATTGTGCCTCAAAAGTTCGTAACACTGGAAACAAGTTTGTTTAAAACATTGGCTAAAACTATTGTCTAGGATTGCTATTGTCTAATTTTCTCGAATTAGCTTCAAGAAACCTACATTTATAGATTAATAATGATTTTAGCGTTGAATTATGTTCTACGCCCTCTTAAGCGTTAACCAATCCGGCGTACCAAAAGCAAAAGATACCATTAACACAACATTTTTGCGAAATTTGAGATAAGTGAAATTTAATAATGACTGATTCAATTTAAATATGTTAAGTTCGGAAGCCATTTGTGTTGAGCAATTTATCGCTGTTGAAGCGTTTAACTTAGGAAGTTGCTGTGTTGTACTTTTGACATTTTTCAAGTTAGCACCACAGGAATAAAAATTTATATTTTGCATATATCAGAAATATTTAATCTAGCAAAACTATTTTTTTATTTTAAGAGTTTATCATCCACAACTAGATTTAAGAAGGTTTATGGACTGCAGGTCTGTATATTGAAAGGTCACTCACCGTGGATGAAGATTTCGTCATATTTAAATAAAAATTAGACAGTTTCAAACCAATGTGTTTTATATTGATGTAAGCAGTGAATTCAGTAGAGTTTATTTGTGGAGCACGCTATTTCGCAAGGTAGCACAAATCAAACAATATAGAAAGTTATGTTAAAATTTAAAACACTTAAATCGATTTGAACCAAAGTTTATATTTCGACATTGCATCGCCTACGCTTCCATTTTTAGAGAACTTGGTTATATTCACGATTTTGAATGTGAGTATCGTATGAATAAGGAGAGATTTCACGACACATTTCTATGGAAATTGTGCCAATTTAAGCCAAAGCGTGTGTCTTTATAAATCATCTAAACGTAGCATTTATTTCTGTACGGCAGCAATTTTGAAAGAAATTACTATTAATGCAGCTTTTATACTACCGCAATTTCATTTGTGGGGTTTTCAGTTAAATTCTGTAGCATTTCTGAAACAAAAAAGTTTTGAAAAGTGATAAATGGGACAAAATGTCAATTTTATAAAAAATTTTAAAAGGAAAAATGTTCCATTCCCCCCCCCCCCCCCTCCTCTGTTCTGCCCCCTACCCGTTTTAACTCCCGTGGCCCCTGAGCTGTAATTGTTTTTTATTGAAACCAATTTTTTTTTATTAAAATGAAATCTCTTTGTGCATCCTATTTTGACCCGACTCCCTCCAAATATTTTTTGTCAGCTAAAACTTCGCGGAAACAAGCACAACTCACCAAAGTTGTATAGATTTTACTAAGATTTTTCGGGGCCCCCTTAAAATAATTCAAACAACTCACAAAATATTATTTGTTTACTAAATTTCTTGGGGATCCTGTTCTGTCCCTCTGCCTCGTTTTGCATTCTTCCACCCTATTTTTTGCAGAAATTGCATTGCAGTTGGATGAATGTACAGAACCGCATAGACGACGAATAAACAACCATTTTTATGACATAAGCTAGCAGTCCGCCTGCGGCGTTGCCCGCGTGTATTACTCGTAACAGCGACTATTAACTGCAGTCAAAGGACCTCTTTTTACACCATATTAGTAGCTTTGCCATTAAATGTTAGGATAATCAAGCTGCAAGTTGAGCTTACTCTGCAGTTGGCTACTTAGCTATAGCTGCCATGTGATAAACCTGCCGTGAGTCTCTCCCTGCCACTCTTAACAGCCTTATTTATAGTCATAGCAAAACAGACGTAGAATATGAGAGAGTAGTTGGATGGTATGAGTAGTATACGTGGTATGATGACTAGTTTGCATCTAGCGTGATTATTGATGACGGTTCCCGGAATTCGTACTATCGAAAGTTAACTAAAAATAAATAAATTATTCAGTCACTGAGCATATAGAGGTATATAGAGGTTGTACAACCATACGCAACGGTTTAGTTTCAGAATTTTAACTTCCATATAAATTACTTCTCTAATGCTGTACTTGTATTTTGGAATCGTCTGCTTTGAGAGGTGTAAGGTCATGGAATGGTACGATATCAAGTGGACGGCTGGAATACACATTCGTCCATAAAATCTGAACTACTAATCAAAATTCAATAAGATTTTTTGCCGAGTAGATATTTTATCAGTGGACGTTTATTCATATATCATTATGAGCTAGTATGCTTCACTTTAGAGTAAAAAATTAAAAACAGCTTTTCGAAAAATAAGGATTTGAAACCATAAAATCTACAAAAATAAAAAATTTTAATTTTTATAAATTTTAATAATATTTAGGCCTCTATAACAACCGAATTTCATGAATTCCCACATTTTCATTTTAAAATAATTTTACTCTCCGAAAATATCTGCGCGAGACGTTTACGGATTGTACAAATAATTTCAGATGAAAACTCGAGTATTTTTGAAATTCCGTTGTTAATAGAATCCTAGATATTATCGTATATAAAACTACAAACATTATAGTTTTCCAATTTTGTAGATTTTGTGGTTTCAAGCCCTTATTTTTCTAGAAACCGGTTTTAATTTTTACTCGAAAGCATAGCATGCTACCGCATAGTGCTATGTAAATAAACGTCCGCTGATAAAATATCATCTCGATAAAAAAATCTCATCGAATTTTAATGAGTAGTTCATATTTTATTGACGATTGAGTGTTACAGTGTCCGCTCGACATCGTATCTTGCCATACCCCTTAACAAAGACTATATTTTCTCATTTTAAAAACTGATCTATTTATTTATTGTATTTACGTATTTATGTCAGAAGAAAAACATATCTCAATATCTCAGCTGGTTGGGTGAAATTAAAAAAATTACCTTCGCGTGTTAAAAAATGTGTATAAGTTTCCAATTTAGGTGACAATCACGACGAAAACCCATTCAGTCAAAGTGTAATCGACAATTTATTTAAAAACTTTTTTCATTCCTTCACAGCTCTGAGGGTTCGGATTTAGAAAAGTTCTGAAATCTGTTTACGGGCACTTACGTATTCATGGTCATTTAAAAAAACAACTCATCTTGACGGGTTCGATTGCACTCGTGGATTTATTTATAACACATCCAATGTCCTTTCCCCCCTAAGGTTTCGAATTTCGAACAAAATAACTTTGCAAACACTTAAGGCTATTGTATGGGCGTCAAATTTAAGTGGAAACCGTGACGATAGCCCATTGATTTAAAAATATAAAGACGATTAATTGAAAACACCTTTCATCCCATTTCATAACTGTTTACCCCTATAGGTATAAAATTTCGGAAAAATCAATAAACTACATTTAAGTATTTATGCAAGCATTAATCTAAAACAAAAAATCGCGTCAACATCCAATCGATCACGAATCCTGAACAAAGTATACTTTTTCACCTTTGGAGTCGAATTTGGAAAATAGCCTAAAGTTTATATTCGGTATTTACGTAAACAACTTTCTGAAACAAACAGCACTTCGACATTTCTTCTGGTTCTATAGTTATGGAAATTTATGATTGACATACTCAGTTAAGTATAACTTCTAGAGTTTTTGTATTAGAGACAAAATAATATATTGGGATAGAGACAGTCTTATTATTTGTCCATGGAATTTTTCACAATTTTGCGAAACAACTAAATTCTTTTTTATACTTTTCCATTGCTACTAATATGTTTTAACACATTTTGATTTAGAATTTATGAGTCAGATTTTACTTAATAAACTTTGATCACAATAAAACAATTATGATAAATAATAAAAATTGGTTTCCATCCCTGCAGTACACTGTCTACTGTTTGAATCGAAGTTACGATTGTAACGCTTACTAACCAACTTGCGAAAACTTAGTTTTTGCAAACATGTACAAGTTATAGTGGTGGTCGGGTTGATTTTAATATAGTCAGTGAATATTTTGTTTAAATATGGTTTAGCATTATAAGATCTGGAATTGCAGCAGGTTTAACCACAGTAGATGACAGTTTTACTGAAGATTACAGTGGCACTGTAAAAATCCTGTTAGAACTTTCGAAGGGAATTCTGCAAGGCTGTGCTTATTTGCATGATTCAAAGAAATTGCGAGAAGTTAACAAATGTTTTGACAGACCAGGGAAAAATTGAAGATGTGAACCGTGAACATTGAATTCATTGGTACGTTATACAGAAATGATAACAATAGAGCGGGTACTATCTCAGTCATTGTCCTCTAATGGATATGCAATGCAACGTACTCTTATTTGTTCAGATTATAATTGAAGCTAAAAACTCTCAATTGAACTACTTTCTTGTCACATTTAGCATTAAAACAGAATAAAACATAGGATTGGTTTGAATAGTTTTCTTTATTAATGGCAATTTCGTTTTTAATCTTTTTCTTCTTCTACCTCTCCCTCAAGCTTTGGTTGGTCCGTGGCGACTTCTTCATCCGTTCATCTTCTCTTCGGTTTGCCTATGTTTCTCCTTCCTTTCGATGTGTACTGCAGTAGTTGTCTTTAAATACTGGCTCACTCAATCTTTGTAATGAACGGAATCTTTTTTTAACAAACCGTTTATAATATTGGTAAATTGTTTTTAAACATATGAGTTTTTCAGGAAAGCGTTACATGTAAATTGAATAAATAACAAAATTTTCTTGCAAATTAAATTAAAGCCGGATGTACATAAAAACAAATATATGTACTGAAAATGGTAAGTTTTGATAAAAACTGGAGCAGAGCAAAGGTTATAATCATAAAAACTTCACTTGTTACATGTTGCATTGAGTAAATATAAACACTTCAATGAGCATACATTCTAATCTCAAAACACTGATCAATTTGATTTAAAGTTTTTTATTATTTATTTGTTAGACATGTGAGAACGTGTGTTTCGTCTTTTCTTATCAACATTCTCCTGAAAACAATACATTTCCTATTGTAATGTGATATTGTATTGGCGTGCCGTTACCTTTGTCTTATTTTTAAACAACTGCCAAAAGGTTACAAAAAAAACTAGTTAGTTAAATGTATTAAAATATTTTACATTGTGAACTGTGTTCTAACCAGTCGCTTTTGGTATTATGATGTGTGTATAGAAAACTTATTTGAATTCACGGATTCGGAGATTTACCTAAAGCTCAGCTCTTCGTTTCTGCAACCCAGCTTTTAATCATCCCTCGACGAACCACATCGCTCCCAGGAGGGCCACCACAAGTGGCTAGGTAAACACTTCTCTAAATGATCGACCCTCAGCACTTATTTGCAAGGGATTGCGCGTCCCGTAGAACGGATATTATGAGTCCACTACGAAAACTACTTCGCATTTTGTCACGTCTCAAACTGAAACTCATTCCCTCGGTGGTTTTATAGAGTATACATTGTAATAGCAAACTCGTATTTTGCATTTCTCAAAATGCCAGTGGTTAAGTTAAAAAAAAACTGTTTAGATCTTCAATATAGTTAGCATTTCAATTTTAAAGTGGATACTAAAAATATTAAAATTGTATCTAACAAAAAATATTTAGAATTCAGGACGAGAAGTTTTGGAACAAAAATTATAGAACAAAAGCTAATATCTTACACCGTACTAAATTTTAAATAATAAAACAAAAGCATCCTTATCAACAGACTATGTTAAGAGATTCAGGTTATTAAACTTCTATTACAGCTTGAAATAACACCAAAACTGTAGTCGAAATTTTACAGTGAATGTTAAAAATACGTTATGCTCAACATATTGAAAACATATCCTATTAAATGTACAGTATTTTATTCAAAAGATTAAATAAAATATAAAATAAGTAATGCACATAAATTTTTTAAGTTTTATTGTACAGTTGGAGCCCATATCGCCAGGAAATTCTATAAAGTATTTGCTCGTAAGTAAAAAATTTAATTTTGTTGTAAATGCCTGCAAGTAGCAATTATGGTTTACGTAGACTGATATTCGTAAGACGTAAGTTAAATATGAATTATGGTTTCCTAACATCTGTTAATCTGAATTCTTGCAATAACGTAAGTGTTTTAGATATGGATTAAGAATCAATTTAACCTTACATAATGCATGTATTAATTATTTAAAAAAAGCTACAGTTTTACCTCTGACTGGCGTAGGACGATAAATTTGTCAACCCTAAAATTTTGGATTTATCTGATTCGGTATCGTCGGACTTACGTTTACATATGAAGAATATTCAACCAGAAAGTGAGACTCAAATAAAATATCGTGAAAGCTTTTTCTGGGCTATAGTGAACTGTAATCTCGGTGCACGTGAAATATAACAGCTATATGTAATTACTACGTGTTATTTACGTAAATCATTTCCAATGAGTAGTTCTCTACATTCTGATGACAGTTATTAGAAATACGTGTACAAAATTCAATTTTTATTTAATTTTATTTACTAATTCGTTTATTTAATTTCAAGTACTTCAGTTTGGCTGTACCTAAAATATAAGGAAATGTGTCTGTCTCTGTGCTTGGTACTAAAGAAATTGTGTAATAAACTTTTTTTTATCAGGTAATATTTTTATGTCCTTATTATTATCAGCACAAAAAATGTTCTTAACGAATAACGAAAAATTTATTTGTTATTACTTGAACTATAGCAAGATAGAATATTTATAATTCTAATAAAGAGTAATTTTTTTTAATTTTTTTCAATGCAAAATATGTCAAACATCATTAGTGAGCATCTTGGGAACGATATTGACAGCGTATGTGCTACTACATTTGCTGATAACATGTGTACAAAATTTTCTGTCAAGAAATGTATACGAATGAAACTTTTTTTCTTTGGGTATTAAAGTTTCACGGATCATCAAACTGGCCAGCCAGCATTGTAGCAACGTGTTTTGTAATGGAATATTGTTGCGTGCAAATAGTTACAAAGTCATTATCAAGAGACATTTAACTTGCAGAACATTTTTATTATAAATTCAGGACACTTCGGCCATCTTCGAACTATTTTATGAACATAACGTCGTTGCATTTTTTTAAAACGAGCACGGCTGTTTGCAAGGATTAAATTTGCTACGTAAGATTGTTTTTGTATTGCACACTTATAGACACTTATAGTAGTTACAGAAATTTTAGTCATAACAAAATGAGAGATAACTTAAAAGAGTATGTTTGTTGGTTATTTCTTGAGAGGAATTTTCTATGTGTATTTTGGATAAGTAAAATCATAGTAGGTGTACATATTAACACACTAAATAATAGTTTGTAAATTTACCAGACGTGCGTATAGAATAGTTTCCCAGACATCCAGGGTAACACTCCTAAACCTAATTATAAAACAGTCAAATATATACTGAAGTTATCAGACTTGTATTGTAACAACTGTAAAGGTTTGCATATTTACAAGACGGAAGTATGGTAACTGTCCCATACTGCGTCTGGGATAATAACTTCCTAAACATTTTAGGAAGTTTTTTTACAGTGACAGAACTTCGAATAAGTATGTTACATCGATAAAAAAATAATTATACTCTTTAATAAAATTGCAAATGAGTAAAGAATTTGCTACATAAAGAAACAAGTGGGAGGTGAGGCGCCTCGAACCAATTTTCAAAAACACTCTGTACAAAGCATTTTATAGCCAAACGCCATTAGCGTTACGCTATCACTCGACGTAACGTTTAACAAATGTTTCATGATAGAATTAATGATTTCTTGCGATCGCGTATCTTAAAACACACAAGCAAAGCGTTAATAAAATTTTAAAATACGCGCGGAAACTCTGCAGTACTTTATTGCTTTATTTCGTCCGTTTAATTGACTGAGGTTGTAGAAATACACGCAACTAACCACCCCCAAGAGCATGTGAGATTTTTTCGCGTGGAATAATTTTGGTTCGAAGTTATTTCCACTGAAGAATAGCAAAACGTAATCCGTTACGAAACTTTGAGCAAATTTTCAATGGCATAAACTCGCAACATTTCAATAACTGGCTCCGTGATGAGGCGCACGTGAGACTCGCGTGATAATTGTAACGGATGTTACGGGGGGTTTCCGCCTTATTTGATATGACTTCTCGGGCCTTCGTCCTGGGTGCAAGGGCCTGCGGTCCATTGTGCGTAGAAAACGGAAACAATAGAATTAAATTATAATTTTTAACACAATTAGGGAGTGTTTTGAGTCAACATTTTTTTTTTTTTTTTTTTTTTTTTTTTCGAATTTGATCAAAAATCTCTGAGTGCAGATTGAAGTGTGTTAAAGTAGTTTGTAGTTCAAAGCGTAGCTTCGTATGTTAAATGGTTCAAAAGTAACTGTCCCCCGAAGTTGGGCCCTCTCTAAACAAAACTGGAAAAATAATTTTTGCCGAAATATTTTCCGTTTAAATTTCGAAGCTCCTTCTAATAAACCCTAAATAAAACAACGGGTTTCGAAAAAAAAATGTTTTGAGACAACCCCGAAAGAAAAGGTAGCCTACTCCTTAAAAATCTAATTTTTCAACATTTGAACAGCGAGTTTCGCTGTATCAAAGAGTTAATTACCGGTACCAAATGTCAAGTCGGTATATCAGACCGTTTATATTTTATAATTATTTACGTGCACAAAGTCGAAAACGTTTCTCCCACTACCCCCTCGGTAAGTACACAAGGGGTTGGGGAGGGAGGGGATTGCCCAAAAAAAGTGGGGGAAAGGTTTCGAAAGAGGAGGGATGAAAGAGGTGCAGAAAGTATTTTGCTACACCCTACCTTTAACGGTTCGGGGTCTGAGTGCCCTCAAAGTCGGGCATCGCTTGCAAAAAACTTTTGGTTTTGAATATTGAGATAAAATCTTCAAACTTAAATAGCTTACGAATGGTGTTCGTTTTGCACGTAATCGAATACTTCTGTACCGGTACTCTCATTTAATTACACCATAAACCTATGAACCTTTCGTTTATCATATTGATGGCTTCCCCATATCAATTGTAGAAAATTATTTTTATAAATTCATCTCGTTATTTTAACCTGTCCCATTATTTTACAACGAACAGACTATACATATATACTCCAATGTTACACGAAACTATAAATGTATGTATGTAGATGATAAGATTCGTATAGGCATAGGTTAGCATGTGGACTGAAATTATTGGGATCGTCAATACTTCGTATTCAAATTGAACCGGTTGTTTAACTACATCAGAACGATACTTCCTGCACGCATTGCTATGATTCGCTGGTTTATACGACAGCGTACTCTTGCAATAACGTGGCGCGTGGATGGAATTTGTGCAGTGGTGTGAATAAAGTGAACGTGTTGGTAATTTAAACGTAAAAAAAATGTTTTAACCATTAACCGGAACACAAAGTATAATCTAGCAACGTTCACAGTCCGATGCGAAAGTCCACAAATAAACCAAATCTAATCTTTATTCAACTTTTTACTGCGAATGATTCAAACACTGTAAAATTACTTTCGTTGTCATAACAACAATTTGCTTAAATATAACCCAGTGCACAGTTACTTTGCTACAAATTTATATTTAGATTGCGGCGAATAAATCTTGCATTGCAGCAAAGTAAATGTTGAAAACTTATGTATAGTGTCACGTTTTTTCTTAATAAACACTATTTCGAAAATAATATTTATTTTTGTAGAATTGGTAATAGTTTTCAGCGTAAAGCATTTGTTAAAACTACCGCAACTATCTTCACCAATAAAGTTTCAATTAAATTATCTTAAGGCCTCTCTCTCTTTAGTTTTGCAGTTGTTTCCAAAATAATTTTTTATCGAAAATTAATGCATATATAAGAATCCATTTTTACAATTTTAACACTTATATATCATCGTTTGTATCTGAATTTTTCTGTTGCATTACACCAAACGGATTTTTAGATTTTGCCCTTGAAATATCACATATTTTGAGGGCAAAATAAGCCAAAATGAAGCAAAATAATTTTTTCTAGCAAAGGGTACATTATTTTAAACCAAAATTGTGTATCGTATGACTTGTACATAGTCTCAATATTTTTTGAAATCATTTAGTTAAAATATATTCGAGTTGTCTGCAATTTTTTAAAATAAATTAAATATCGTGGTCTTAGCAATAACCCGCTGTTTGTTAACATTACTGTAACAGTTATACAAAAATTTTTCTTACAAAAACTTTGCTGTACAAGAGTGTTTTACTGTGAAGCAAAAATTTTAAGCCCACAGTGAGGACATAATAATTACGAGATATGAAAAATGCTCCACTTGTCTCTACAATTAAAAAACAATTACGTTCCAAAAAATTTTTATTAATTTTAAAAAATAACGCCAAAATTATAGCGTAATTTTAACGTTAAGTGAAGTTTTAAAGTGACATACGTGTGATTTTCTAGTTCTTCTGTGAAATAATTAAATGTGATTTCCACTGCTCAACTTAGCAGTAAGATAATTCAGCTGTGTATGTTTCGATTTAAACCAATCTAATTGAAAAAAATAATATTCCGCAGCTTAAGTCGAAATGGCAACGTTTTCAATTAATTTAAGTTCTTAACACTTACACCAATGTACAAATCCATGCACATAAAGCAGTGAAAAATGATTCCAGATTACTTATACAGGCTTGCAGGTTATTTATACTACACCACTTCTCCTCTGATTACAAATTTTTACCGCGTGCTTTCCGTACGACACTTCCAGTGTTCCATAATGTGGAGTTTTCTCAGTTATAAATGTGTTTGCGTTAACGTATTATAGTTACGTATACTTCTATGTTGTCATATTTGTGTATAGTTGGGTTGAAGTGAAGATATTTTGGTCAGAACTTTACATCTTTGCGCTGATGAGGGGTGCCATGATATGTGTATGGTACAACGCCGTGTTACGATTACCAAGAGCCTCGCCTGGAGGACGGGCTAGCGACGACGGCAGTGCAATCAGGTCAGTAGTTGCACAAGACGAGGGCCTCAGCGATTCTCCCCACCGGCACTGAAGTGTGGTAATATAACGCTATGTACTGGGGGAATCGGGGTCTGTCTTCTTCAAGCCTTCCACCGTCACCACCTCGCCAGGATGGTCCTGGATCGAGACCCACGACGTGTCACCGTCCGTCGATAGCCGACACAGTCATCACCAGCCTCCGGCACATAATGTTACGGTAGGGTCTAAGGTTTACAAAGGGTCACCCATCATAGAGTAGTACAACGTAAATATTTAAACAGCCGCTCCCCTCCTAACCAAATTATGTAGTACAGGCGTGTAGTATTTGTAACTAACCTATGTAGAGTAAAGCCACCGTAATAAGATTAACATATTTAATTTAACCATAACTCTCACCCTTAACTTAAACACTTAAGAGGGTGTGGTACATAATTCAACGCTAAAAGCATTACATTATAACTGTGGGTTTCTTGAGGCCAATTTGCGAAAATTAAACAATAGCAATCCTAGACAATGGTTTTAGCTAACGTTTTAAACAAAATTATATCCAGTGTTACGAACTTCTGAGGCACAATCTCTGACGCCGGAACCTCGTGCATTTAACTGCGGTGCAAGAGATCACGCGTGACGATTTAGTAATTCTGGATAAATATTTACTTGTAAAGTTGGCAAATGCTATTATCTAGGATTGTCATTGAGTATTTTATCCATATTGGCTTCGAAAAAAGCGTAGGAATCAATTGATGTTTTCAACGTTTATTTATCTACTACGCATTCTTAACTAGTTTCCGTATAATGTGAATACCTGTGACTACAGCTACCCAACCACTTTAAATAATGCGTACAACGACTTAAAATAATATTTTACAACAACCGGAATGAGGAGGCGGAGGAAGCGGGAGACCTCCGGAAAGCCCACTGACCAACGACATCATCCGGAACGACTCCCACGTATGAAAATACCGGGATCGACCCCGCCGGGAATTGAACCCTGTTCGCCTTGGAAGGAGGCGAGTACTTTAACCACTGAACCAACCACGGCATTTGTATATGTATATATATATATATATATATATATATATATATATATATATAGTAAATGTAGTATGTTTTATATATGGTAATAAACCAGACATAATAAATTAACGTTGAATTTAGAATATATGTAAATGTTTTGCAGCACATGTTCTATCTTAAACAGGAATTATTTGACAGTTGTATCTACGATAGTAAAAACACTAGTTTAGTTTATGTTTATGACCGGGAAACATATTTTTTCAATAAGTACAAGGATAACGAAATTTAAAACCGGCGCTCAGAATAAAAGTTACCAAACATGAAGCAAAAAGATTTTGGAATTGATTTTCTACACAACGAACTGATTTAGACACTTAAAAATAATGCCCCGCACATTAACAAACGTATTGCTTACGTGGTCGAAAATTCAATATAGTATGAAAATTTGAAACACTTTATGTTTATAATATGTGTCAAAATGTTATATTTTGATTTTGAACAGCAATTAAAAGCATTAAAAAATAATTTTGTTTGTTTTCATTGAGAGGTTTTACTATGAAAATCAAACATGTTGACGGATCACTAATAGATTGAAGAAGTAAAACATTTTATCTATAAATAACCAAATATTAATACTTTGTGAAATTGGTTTTTAAACTTAAACTTGTCTAGAAACTCAGCTGGACTACATTTCGCGCTGTGAAGAATTAAATCTTTAAATTTAAAAAATGGCAATAAACTCTAATACAATTTTTAAAAAAATCGATTTTAAACTAGTTATCAGATATCCAGCTGACCAGCATAGATGTAAGTGGTTCTGAAGGACCAACCCGTCATACGGACACTAGGGGAGCAACATGTTGTCTAGAAACTGAAAATCAGTGTAGTATTTCCGATTCGTATAGGGGCCGTAGTGGCCGAATGGTCAGCGGTCAGACCTTTGCCTCCCACCAAGGGGATCCGGGTTCGATTCCCGTTTCCTCCGCCCCTTCATTCCGGCGCTGCTCCATACTCACCTCATATCATCCCTCACCATCTCTTAAGATCTCAATGTTAAGCGCTGACCAAAATCTCACACTCACTCACCCCGATTCGTATGTGTAAATATCGTAGCAAAAAAAAACTAACCAGACAGTAGTGTACAGTCTAGGATTTCCAAACGGACATGTACTTACGTATAAGTTTAAATAGCCATCTGTGTTCTCAGTTGTGACCGAGAGAGCTACTTCACCATGTGGAACATGTTCCGCTGATGTAATGTGCATCAACCGTTGCGTTGGCACGAGTGTATGGACTGGAAAATGAGAATACCTCCAAGCCAATGGAACACTCACTATGTCTCTCGACACTGCTATAAAAAGTAGAGGAAGTGACCGCGCTACGCTACGTTTATTTTTCAGAGATATAATGTGGAAGTGCCGTACTTAGCCGCGAGCCAGCGAGGCAATATGTGGGGTTTCGTCAGCAAGCGGAAGTCGTTACGAAAATTGCTGTATGAATATATAAGAAACGGTTTTGCCTCAGGGGAATAATTTGAGCTTTTCAGGGATATCAGAACGTCCACAGTCATAAATTCGTTTCGACAATGTCACTTAGGCTGTGTTCCAAGGTACTCATAATTAGCACTTGCACTCGCTCTCAGAATTCTTAGAAACCATTTTGGAATGTATACACACTCGCACTTGCCCTCTACTGTCAACAATAGATTCGCTGGTATCGTGCATCTAGTGCCTCGTTTTAAATGTCTAAACTTATTATTTGCCGAATTTGAGAATATTCTACGTGCAAAAATGTGCAAGCAATCAACAAATAAACAATACTTCGTGGAATGCATGTACAGCGTGCATAGAGCTACACGTGCTACCCGCATCGTGCGCACTCTCACTATGCATTATGAAACAACACTCTCTGACGTCATTTCCGTGTGAGAGTGCGCGAGTGCAATTTTTTTTCTATTTGTAACATGGCAATAGAAGCGAACATAAAAAATACTATTTAAAAAGAAAATGTTTGGACAAAATTGACTTTCATAAAGAGTAAATTAGTTAGAGTTTCTTTTAACATGGGCCACAGGTTTTGACCCGGTAAACTTATTTATTTATTTTTTATAATTTGTATTACAGGTCATGTTATGCACTGAGGTCTATTATATTACCGCCATAAACAAAAAAGCTCTATCATATGTTCTATGAGATTGACAAACATAACTGCAGCATTTTTTTTACTAAAGCCAAGTTGATATGTATTTTATACTTTCTGCTAAATTTTTTTCTCATTAGTTTACATTCGAAATTTGGCAAAGCAGTGTTCATGAAGTTTAATTACTAAATAAACTCCTACCATTCTTGAACTGAGTTCCATTACCTACAAATTGTCATTTTTGATATTAGGTATAGTTTGTACGTGTTATTCGAATAAATAATGTCATGGTTGGCTTGTGAATATGATTTTCTTACGGAAATCATAAAGTATGTTTTCTAAGAACATCACTGTAATACTTTTTCATGACAACATAAATTAAATGAGAATCGACTACGTGCTCCCACCTTCCGGCAGGACCACATGATGTATGAGAGAAGGCCGGTGTGACGATTGGCTCGGCTGCTCGACTATCGAGACAAATCAGTTGCCAGTTCCGGCCCAAATAATGCATAAAGAAGACATTATCCTGGAGCAGCGACGGAATGAGAAGGGCCGTAGAAACAGGAATTTTCCGAGAAAACCCGCCCGCCAGCGGAAACTTCCTCCACTTTTGTCACATGCAAAAAACTGGGACCGAATCCGCCGTGGTTCAAAACCTGACCGACTAGGTGAGAGGCGAGAGGTCTTACGCGTCAGTCAATTGTGAGTAGCTAAGAAGCCATTAAGGAATATGCCTATCGAGTTTGTAGTCAGATTAGATTAAATTCAGGATTAAAATTACAGTTACTCGCTTAATAATAGCTCAAATATACTTATACATATACTGTTGTACGAGAAACTTATATTTTGTGAATAATTTCATAGTTGAAAATGAAATTGTAAAATTCGTATTTCACGTTAACTATATCACATTTTATTATTAGTGTTGCAATGCACATTAAGTAAATTGGTATATCTCTTTTCCGTTTGATAGAGCTTCAAAACTCTTTCATTGTGAGTAGTTTAAACGTTTACTCCCTATTTAATCTCCTTGGCAATAAACAAATTGATTTACTTTTTGTAGACTTGCAAATTAGCAAGTCCCAGGTTATTAAAAAGGGCGATTGCCGCCTCCGCTGATAAAATTGATCACGAATTTCTGGTCTGGAGTAGTTAGGCTAATGGTTTAATCTGTGAGAGTTTGTTGCTTTTAGCGATAATTTAAAGTTGTTTACAGCATCCTCGTCTATATTTAACCGCGTAAAGCGCTGGGAAATGTTGGTGGTGTTAGGATTTACGAGTACCTGTCTTTCCATTACCCTATCACAAATATGTTTTCAAAATTGTCTGACGATGAGTAAAAACACTGTATAAATTTTTTAGTAAATGTCGTGAAAGTTTTATGCTGTGTGTAAAAGTTAAAGTCGTAAAAGTCATAAAATTAAGATCCTTCTCCGAATAAATGAAACTTATTAAAACATTATATGTATTTACAAATTAAAAATTATAACAACGGCAACATTTAATAACGTGCTGTTTTTTGCCCCGTTCCAAGCACCAGACGTTATGATCCTAGTCTGACAGAATTAAATACTTGACTTTTCTCTTGTACTAATTAAGTTATTACCTCTGAATTTAAGTGTAAACGTTCTCATCTTTTCTTGCGCGTAGAAAATATTTAGCCAAAATGTTTAATGACGTCGCCTTCAAAAATAAAACGTTTACTTCCCCTGTGGCAGCACGTAAAATATTTATAAGTAAATTGTGATGTAAATGTTAATTAAAACGTGAGAATATTTTATTTAAGGTGTTTCATATGAAATTTTTAGTTACAACTCTAACGACGAAATTTTATATTACCACAGGCCAGTGCGGTAAATGAATTTAACACTAAAACGATTGTACGAGACTGAAAGAGACATGTACACAAAAATCTTAGACGTATGTTGTGCGTACGTTGTAATGTGTTTACGAGTGTAGTCGGTCTTGATTAACCTCAAGTGATGCTTGATTATTATAGGTCTACATAGTGTTGCAAGGAGGCCACGGTGGCCGAATGGTCAGACCATTCGCCTTCCACCAAGGCGATTCGGGTTCGATTCCCGGCGGGGTCGGTCCACGGATTTTCGCATGTGGGAATCGTACCGGACGATGCCATTGGTCAGTGGGTTTTCTCGAAGATCTCCCGTTTCCGGCACCGCTCCATACTCACCTCATGTCACCCCTCACCAGCGCTGAAGACCTGGGATTTAAACGCTGACCAAAATCTCTCACTCACTAATGATGTGGCAAACTTGCATGTAAATAGTGTAAGGGAATTACCCTCACGTTTAGAAGAACGAACATGTTATGTGTATTAACACGCATGAGAACGGATCATTATTATACAACAGGTCTCATGAATTACAGTGCACGGCGCGTTGACTGTATCACCTTAATGTGTAACGTCACATCAGACCATTTCCACAGTCCAGTCAAATACAGAGTTCGGTAACACAACTTCATTTCTTAAAACGGCAATAAAACCCATTATGTGAATTAGAATGTATCCGATTTAACTTTATAATGTAGGTACAGTACATATCTAAAGTTTGGTTTTGCACAGTTTTGACAATAAAATCGGATAATAAACCCCCCCCCCCACCCACTATCCATTCCTGAGTAAGCCGATTTCTGGCGTTTCTCGTGACACTTGCCAACGTGCCAGTGGGTAAGTTAGCAATTTATACCCTGATGTTGGCCTTCAGGGCGCGTAGGGTCCTTGTACGGTAGACATAAACGTGGGTTATAAAATCACAAAAGAAAAAAGAAATGACAAGATACTAAATCAGGGGAACGGGCTGGCCACTTCAAATCACCACATATTAAAATGAAGCGCTCCGGGAAGTGTTCTCTCAAAACAGCCATCGATGCCCCTGAAGCGTGGGCCGTTGCTCCGTCTTGTTCGAACCAAAGGTTCCCTAAGTCCAATTCACAATTCATCACACCGCGGGGATAAAAAAAAATGCCTCCAAAACGTTTACATACGCTCCTCACTGTTTCAACGCATGATGGCGATTGACAGTGGTGGGGAACAAAACCTTACATCAAGCCTCTCCAATGAGAGACCATTCCCGTCCCGCTAAGACGACTACAGCCTGAATGTTGCGCTTTTCAAAACAGGATGTTATATTGCCGCATCCTGTATAACTCGCCTGGTACGTAGTTATCAATGATAGCTGCAATGTTATTCCACAATAAAACATCTGCCGACTCGTCATGCACTATACATTACATCATACTCTGCTAACTATAGTATAGAAATAGCAAATTGTACGAATGTTCACATAATATTTTTGTTCCTCTAAATCTTAGGGTTGGTCCTCCAATATTTAGACATGAAACATTTTGAAACTATCGGCATAATTGATCCTGGCGCAAGAAACTTCTAAAGTAATGCGGTGCTCCATGAAAAATATTTAGTCCTTAAGTTGTGAGAAAATGCTATTAGAAGTTAGGCATTTTCGAATATTCTATTTTGACTTCGGCAAGTTTGAAGATTTTTGTTAGTAATATTTAAGCATTGGGTTAGTGTCACAAATCCCCCAGACGTGCCTAGCTTGCCTAATGGTCAGGCAAGTGCAGAGTATATATATATATATATATATATATATATATATATATATATATATATATATATATATATATATATATATATATTATGGAATGTATGAAGCCTTGAACATCTGTTTAAAATTAGTATTTATTCAAAATTTAAAAAAAAATTGGGAGTTAAATTATTATTATTATTTGGGTAAATTTAAGTGTTATCGAGATATTATACTTGTAACAAATTCAACCTTCCAAACACACCCTTTCATGAAATTAATACGGATGGCCACCCTCATATTGATCAAAATTACTTCTTCGTCATATCTTGTAGTAATTTCATTTTGTATATTCAAGCAGAACATCGTAACAAACAAAAAAGGTCCATTTGTCGTAAGCGCTTAGAATTCTTTGTTTACTAGGAAAATGGATACGTTTGCTGTGACAACACAGCGTCCGGTATGTATGCAAAAAGTGGCACCATGCTCTCAGGAAAATTCATCATATGGTGAATTAATTATTAATCATGTCAGAGAATCTAGTACTATGGAAGCTATCTATGAACATTTGCCAACAAATTACATACACTAGACAATAAGCAACAGAACCGTATTTTCATAACACTTCGTTTCTGTCTTGCAGCGAGTAAATAAATAAATAAAATCATTGCAAATAGTTTTAAAATTTATTATGAATTTACTAAATTGACGTTTTGTTGTTTATTAAATTCATAAATTTTTTGTAAAGAAAATTACCTAATGTAAAAATACTGCA
Organism: Medauroidea extradentata; assembly: GCA_003012365.1. Classification (NCBI taxonomy): domain Eukaryota; kingdom Metazoa; phylum Arthropoda; class Insecta; order Phasmatodea; family Phasmatidae; genus Medauroidea; species Medauroidea extradentata. The sequence continues at coordinate 1,689 of PNEQ01033943.1, read as the reverse complement.
GAAGTGCTACGAGATTAAAGAGCAAACAATAATAAAAATTAGTTATTTTCTCAGGTAAGATATTTCACTGACTACAGACATATTTTCTAATTAAAATTATTACAAGCGAAATTTCTTGAAGAATATTCTCATACGAAATGCATCCAATATTTATTAATTTGAAATGTAATATTTAGAATTATATTTCTTGCTTATTTTTTTAGTAAATATGTACCCTATATAATTTTTAATTTGTCTTCAATAACAATGGATCTTTGTAAATATTACATAGAACCATATTTGTTTCATTCAGTAAACTTTAAATGTTGTCCATTGAGAACAATTTTATTTATTACTCCCCATTTCATTAATTGGGTATAAGCTAGGCATGCCAAGTCCAAAATTTATATAAATTTTGCATTTTCACTAACATAAAAAACGCGTGATGATGAAATATAAGGTAACGTTGGAGGGTTTTATGGTCCTTTAACGAGTTCTTAAGAGACAACGAGGGTGAAGTGAGTTGAAGGGACAAAGCAGGATCCATTACTAAGTCACAATTCGAACCCAGAACCTTTCACACCGTAGACCGGCGCCTATTTGACTACGTTACGGAGTCCTGCCAAGAGGAAATAGAATAATTTAAGACGCAAGAGAACGTCAGATATCGCCGAGCCTAACACGTCAGCGTGCAAACCTGTTCACGGCGCACTTCTTTACACTTGGTTTGCTCGCGGTAACGGCATCGCGGCGCCTGCAGGACAGACGGCGTCGTGACGCCTTGATGCATATTTCATGTCGTCGCTGTGCGGACCCGAGCCATTAGTCAGCCTCCGACACTGGCAGCTCAGGCTCCGTAGGTACACGATCCCATAGGTCGCTTGTTCCAGCGACCAGCGACATGTTCACCGCGTCATTTGGCAGCTGCGACCAGCCATGTCGCCATTATGTCCGTGATAACACACCTGCCACTTGTTACCAGCGACAACTGCTCCGCAACGGAGATATGCATGGCAACAAGCAGAGGGGTTGGGGGGGAGGGGTTTATCAACGAGCTTGACCCCCCATATGTTTGTACTTCCACTACATAAAAGTAGGTACAGGACAATTTCCCGAATTTAATTGCATGCAGGCTAGAATCCAATGTACTATGCATACTCAATCTCCGTATATTCGTTCACTGTCTGTTGTTCCACTGAGTAGCAGCTGGTGGACAAATAGCCGGGGTTAGAGTACGTATAATGCAAGAGATTCTATCCTGCAGGTCATTGAAGTTGTGAAATTGTCCTGTCCCTAAATGTAGTAGTAAAATGCTGTCCAGACCCTCTTACTTGACTGTATCCGCTTAGATAGCACCGTTTCCCTCGACGTATGGCTCCTGAATCCCCGCTTTATTGGGGGACCGTTGTTACATTATAGCATTACCAAATTTGGGACCACATAAAGTCATGGTTACTTTAGTTCAGTGTCACTGGTAACCTTGCAGTAAACTCTTGAAAGCAGATTTTTAAACATGAAGACAACAAGAAGAAAAGGGAGAATGTCACTGTTTTGTCAAAAATGAGTTTAATACAGAAACAGCAAGTTACTATCCCGTAGAATATGCTGCACTACTGAAACAGAACGAAAAGGACTATAGTCACTGTAAAATTCTACTCTGAATATTTACTGTACAGGAACAAAAGGAGGAATGTCCTCATCGTACAGCAA
>PNEQ01033942.1:21234-51212 GCA_003012365.1 Medauroidea extradentata | reverse complement strand
AGGTCCTGCGATCTCTTGTTTTCCATTCTTTAGGCCTAAACGAAAGTTATTGTATGTATTAACGTAATTACGAAAATACGTCGGGAATCTAAGCCGAGTTCTCAATGCTAAACTTTCAAAACAAACTTTCGCGGGTGTTTTTCAAAACAACATGCTTGTTTACTGCCAGATATCGTTCGGGTGGTCATAGCAACTTGCACCTGCCCGTCCTGCCATTTCGCTGCCAGCGAAAAATGGCACTTGCCCTCGGCTGGTAAAACTGGCAGACCACGCGAACAAACCTATAGTCTTCCAAATATAATCACTCACATCATCATATAAACCAAGAAAATGGAAGTACTACTACAACTGCAACACATTACAGTCATTTGGGGTAACTTTGTACCGGTTAGGGCGACTTTGTACCGGCCAGGGCGACCTTGTACCACCAGCATAGTTTAAATTCAAATGAAGTAATCTCAGAATTTAAAAATACAGCTGTGTTCTAGATGAATGAATTTGTTAATCTTGAAGTTTGCATAGTGATTGAATGCCACAAGGCTATCATTAAAAATAAAATGCTTGGTACAATGTTACCCCAAAATTTTACAAAGTTACTCCAAATGACTAACGAACAATTTACTAACGAATACTTATTATGTGAGACGCGGGCGACAAATGTTCATTACTACCTCATTTTGGGTAGCGGCAAAATTTAGTGTGCAAAATATGTCATGTACAGACCGGCCACAATGTATACTAATTAAAAACTGTTTCAGATAATTTTAGTTGATAATTATAGTTAGTAAATTACAATACTGCTGTTGTTAGGTGTTACTTCAACTTTGAAATTAATTATTTAAAGTAACCTGCCTGTTCAATCTGAATTCAGGCCGTATTTAAGGCGCCCGTCTGCTTGCCTTGTAACCAGCGTTGCAGTGTGCTGGCAGAAAGCTTTTATCTAAGAAACTACCAAACGTATTTCTAATGTGTGCATTTACGAAAAGAACACACACTTCAAACGACCTCGGAATAGTAGTTTCAAATCATCACGTTAATTAAATAGACAATTTCAGAGCACCTCAAAATGGCTAAAAACAGCTTTTTCAATCTATTATATCCAAACAACTACTGAAGGAATTCGTGTGAAACTACAATAGAGAGGTGTATTGGACTTTACTTAAAATTTTCCACCAATAAAAAGATAGGGTGACCACTGAAAGTGTCAGTCAGGCGAGTATCCTACGATACCACTGCACGCTGTTTCAGTGTCTTGCGGTAGAGGCGATACCGCACCAGATGAGCCGGCCAACATCGCCCTTGATGCGGTACCTCACTTACACTAACACACGGCCACCAGGCGGGCGCCTTAAGAGGCCGTGTCAGTGTTTCAGGTGCATGTATGCAACCCACATTAACCCCTTATAAATCAAGGCTAATTTTATGTTGGATATAGCAATAAGATTAGCCTATCCGAGTGAAATAGTAGAAAACATAAATAACAGTGACCAAGGTGGAGTTTAGAATAACGAGTCAAGTTTTGAGTTAGAATCAGGCACTATATAGACGTTTCCATTTTTTAACGATTTTCACTAATAAAAGATCTTTAAAATAATATAGCCTTACTGACTTGGTTTTGTGTATGGACACAAAATAACTAAACAACTAAAAAATATATATACTCATTCCAGATTCTGACATTTATGTTGTTGGCGCCCACATTCACGTTTCGGAATTTTTGTCAATTTTAAATGAACTTACCTTCGCTGTTTTCACTTTCCTGCAGACGAAATTCAAACACAAATTAGTTTTAAAGTACTACATTAATTCACGCCCGTTCGAATAATAAAATGGCAAGTATTAAAAATGATATACTAGATTTTAATGCTTTCCTAGTGTCGTGAAAACACGTGTACTCAGGCCAATTCGCACGCTCGCTAACCTAGCAGTCTATTAATTTCAAACATGTTACTTATAGCGATATTTAAAGTTAACACTGTCGTTTCTGATCCCCTAATGGGTTTCTAACATAATGTAAAGAAAAAGCATGTAGTGAGGCTCGAAACCATTATTTGTTTACATGTTTAGTGTAGCTTGTCTCCGAGTTAACTTATTATTTAAATCTGCATGAAATTATTGTATATATTTTATATTTTTTAGCTTTCATTACATATCTACTTAATACAGTTTCTGCAGTCTTTCTATATTTATTAAAAAATCAAAATATTTTGCACATTCCCTCTTTTTGCGGTGTTTTGCATTCTATAAACCGCGCAGGTTACCCAAAATTGTGGGTCCCTTTCTATATCGGGCTGGGCTCAGTGGTGTGTATCTGAGTCAAACTATCGAAAATTACATGAACGTGTTTTGGGCGTAATTGGTGACTCAGATAACAAAATAACTATTTTTTTATTTCGAAAGAACGTACTGAATGTCGCGATCTTGTGTGTAATGAATAATAATAATAATATCGTACAGGCGATGTATCTTAACAGCAAGGGTGACACCTACCAAGTTGGTCGCATGTTGATGTAGGCTAGCACTGTCCTTGAGTTGCCACATGACACGAGACACTGCGATGGAGCAGCGCCGGAATGATGGGTCGCGGGGGAAGAGGGAGTTACCCTAGAAAGCCTACCAACCAGCGACATAGACCGGAATGTTTCCTACACGCAAGGATCGTGGGGTCACTAGGCGGGGATCGAACCCGGATCATCGTGCTGAAAGGCGGCCCATCTGACACTCATAGATATTGACATGAACAGTATTTATTTACATATAAGAGTGAGCGGTGTGTTCTTTTATTTTATATGTTTTGTTATGCGATTTTTAGTGATCTACAAGAGCCAGTGGATGTATAGACAGTTTTCAACCAGATACAACATGTTACCCGGATTAGAATCGTCTTGCACTTTTCGGGTGTACTACACATAAAATACGTTGCCGAATGTATTTTCTCCGGGTTGTTCCGTTTTCCTACCCCAATTCGCGTTACGAAACATCTCCGTCACGGGTGCTACCTCGTTTGTAAGCCTACTTTTCGAAGCAAAAGTAGACTTGTAAGATTACTTTTCTGTTTGTATGAGTGCGTGTGTCATTCAATAATAATTTTTGAACTGTTAATACGGTTTGCAACAAACTTAGTAAGGATACCTCACATTTGGTATTTAATTATTTGGTGAATATTTAACAATGTTCGGCCATTAACATTTTAAGTTCATTTGCAATGTATCGGTAATCGTTCATACGATTTGAACGCAGATTGGTACATTAACAGCACTTACTGTTTGCGTTACAACCACAGTTCTGTAACCTCACATGTCAGCAAAGTCGAAAAATATCAACATTCGAAATTTTGAGGTTTTTCTTGCAATAACTTAGGAACCATTTATCTGAATTCGACCTAAATATGTGTGTGGGAAGTAGTTTATAATGAAAGTAAATCATTATTTAGTAACAAATTCTGTTGTCTACCATTTTGAAAAATAGTTTAATAATAATTTTAATGCAATGTACCTGAAGAGTTGTTTATCTAGTCCGAACGAAAATTAGTACAGAGACAGTTCTTAAAGCATTGAATGCTGGTTAACTTAACCTCAAGATCTGCCATTTGGAAAATTAACATTATCCAATGCTTTGAGTTTAATGTTCCAAAAACTTAGGAGCCGTTCTGATGTTTACCAAACATTTTTGTTAGATTATATAAAAAAACTATGCTTTTTTTTTTTAACGTAACCTCTTACATCTGCTATTTTGAATAACAGGAATAATAGTAGTTTTAGAATATATAATTCCTCTTTATCTGATTAAAATTAAATTCGTGTGTGTGTGCGTGCGCGCGTGTATATGTATATATAGTCATTTTATATAGCACTTCATTATTTTATAACGTGGCATTTTATGTCTGGCGGGGAAGGCGATTAGTCTAATATAACACGTCCGTCTAACGTGCGTGCAGTGTTTTCCTAGTAAATGTTTTTTTCAACGGGACTTCAAGTGGTGACCCTGTTATTTTATTTGTGGAACGTGTGTGGTAAAGTCCAATACAGGTTTCTATGAATTTGTTTTGCGAATATGGTTGATATTTTCTTAGCTACAGCAACGTAAAAAAGTTATTTTAGCACTTTTGAGGAGCTTGGAAATCATAGTTTGAAATATCAGACATTTTAAAACCACAGGGACTCAGTTTGAAGTGTGTAATGCAATTGAAACAATTTTAATAGTTACACATCAAAAAATACTTTCCGTGCCACGCTACATCAGTTCACGCGCCAGTCCCACCATTCACGAGCAAGCTACGATGCGCCCATTGTCCATTAGACATAACATTACATAAACTACAAAGGGCTATTGGTTGATATGTAAAACAGGAAGTAACCAACCAGGAAAAGCAAGGAGCAAACAAAGGGGTACACTGTATTATACGTCATTGGGAATGTCATCAGGAATCAAAATTGTGGATCCCATATTGTATGCAACAACTTTTAACATCTAAACAATACATTTTCAAGTAAATTTGTCTACAGGCTGTAGCAAATAAAATTAAAGAATAAAACAAACCACAGTATTTTCGAAAAAAAAAAAAAAAACATTTATTTTGTTTTTCAACAGTTATGCACAACATTTTCATTTTACACGTGAAACCACTTACTTAAAAAATAAGTATATACACAAAAACCAAAGCATTTACGAACCTTGGTTACAATATGAATAAATAATATTCATGTTTAAAAATCTACATATTATCAGTCAGTTTGTAAACAGCATTTCCATGGTCTCAAAGAAATCGAATATTACCTGCATGTTCATCAAAACTGAGTTGCAAAGTTGTAGTTTATTTTAACTGCTGTCTCTATAGGTTCAGAAGAAATCACAACAAAATGTCGTTTTAAAACTGACTAGAATATAAGTGTAAAACATGCAACTTAAGACGTTTTTGAATCAGGATGCACACTTACTATTAGGAATCAGCAGTAGCCAGTTCAACTACTGTAAACTAAACAGCTAACGAATAGTCAATGATTGAACCTGAGAGTGTGATGAAACAGTAATGCAGCTCTGAAAAACTCACGATCTTCCTAAGATGTAACGTCGAGAAATTTTCAGTTTTCCTGGCCGTACAGAGCTGCTTTGTCCACTTTTTACAGCTAGTCCAAAACTCAGGAGCTCACATCACTTCGTTGTTTATGTGTCGAGGGATGAATATGTGTTTCTGTTTGGGGCTGCCGCAGTACTTGGGGGACCGCCTCGCCTGTAGGAGGATGTCCTCGCTGTGGTCGTCGAACGTGAGCTCGGTGTCGAGGAACTGCACCGAGTCGGCCTTTTCCTTCTTCGGCAGCATAGGTGAGCGGTGGGTGGCCCTCGGCGACCTGGGAATGCGAGGCGCCCTCTTGCCCATCTCCTTCTCGATCCAACGCAACATGGTGAGGACAGCGTCGGGGTCCGCCAGTCGAAAGTTAGCAGCCGTGCGCACGGTGGGCGACGAGTCGACGCGGAAGGTGCACGCGATACCTTGCAGTGCCATCATGGCGCCCTCGTTGCCGGCGTAGACGACGCGCACCCTCTCCGACCAGTCGGTGCCGAAGGTGGTGCGCAGTATGTGTAGGCAGGCCCTGCCTTGGTCCCATTTGACCGGCGGCAAAGTCTCCAGAGCCATATGCGCCTGGTGCGGCTCGAAGCCCGCTTCCTGGAACAGCTCCTTGGCGCGCCGCACTATCGCTTCGCGCAGGTCTGGCGGCGTCTCCCTGTAGTGGAACGTCAACACCACGCCCTTCTGCTCCACCCAAGCGCCATCTCGACCAACCTCACTCGACAGCACCTTCGCCAGTTCCTTCAGCTTCTCCGAGTACTCGTAGGGCACGGGGTGCACGAACTTCGTCCCGTCAGGGTGCAGGATCTCGATCCCGTGGCTGCCGGCATAAGTCACGTTCTCGATTCCAGCCATCTTCTTCACGTTCTCCAGGCTGCGGCCGGAGATGATGGCTATACTCACGTCGTGCATGTTGGACAGGCGCTCTAGCACGCGCCGCGTCTCCTCCGGCATGATGGCGAGGTCCGGGTGTGATGTGAGGTGAGCCAGGGTGCCGTCGTAGTCGAGGATCAGGCTCAGCTTGCACTCCTCGTCGATGTGGCTGCTGAGGTACAGGTCGAAGTCGTCGAGCGTGAGGCTCATCTGGTTGGAGAGCGGGTCGTCGACGTCGGACGACTCGATGGCGCCCATGGTGGCGAGGAAGGAGTTCATCCAACGGTTGACGTCCATGAGCTTCTCGCGCTGCCTGAGGTGCTTCATGCGCACCTGACGCTCGTCGAGTGGCATCTGCAGTGCGCGGTGGAGTGTGTTGGCGACCTCGTTCAGCTCGTAGGGGTTGATGAGCAGGGCCTCGTGCATCATGCCACCAGCGCCGGCGAAGGGCGAGAGGATGAGCACGCCAGGCTCGCCGATCTGGCAGGCGACGTACTCCTTGGCGACGAGGTTCATGCCGTCTCGCAGGGGAGTGACGAGGGCCACGGCAGAATCACGGTAGAAGGCGGCGAGCTGCTGCTGTGTCACGTTGCCGTAGATGTATCGTATGGGCGACCAGTTGGGGCGTGAGAAGCGGCCGTTGATGCGTCCCACCAGTTGGTCCATGTCTTCCTTCAGCTGCTGGTACTCGCGCACGTCTGTACGTGAGGGCACACAGATCTGCAGCAACGTCAGCTTCTCCACGTACTCGGGGTGGCGTTCCAATAGACGCTCGAATGCTAGGATGCGGTGCACCAGGCCTGCTCGCACACAAACCACAGCACATACAACAACTGTACAGGCGTCATATTTACACGTGCTGTTACAATAAACACAAACATACACCAGATCTCAGTGCTCGTTCCGTGGGCAATCTCTCAGAGGGCTCTGCATAGGCTGCAGCGTGGTGTGTAGAGAGCTACATTTGTTATAGTTGTTATATTTGTTAGCAGCCGTTAACTATTTTTTATGCTTTCTGCTAACAAATAGTTTCAGGTACGGATTATGATTTCCTTTTCTAATATTATGTTTTAATTTTGATTCCAGTATGGTGAAAACAACCTAAATTAACTTTTTCAACAAAATTTTGAAACATAGAAATTCTACAAGATAATTAATATACCAGTGTGACCTGAAGCAAACTATTTTACTTAAAAAGATAGTGGTTGTGTCTGCCAAACGGGGATTCGTAAAACGTGATCTTTAATCATATTTTAATTTAACTTTGTTCGTGCTCAAATTGGTACTATATATACTGAACAAGGAGTAATTACTGGCTGGTCTGTCCGCTCCTCCAGTGATTATAATGATATTGGAAACAGGGTACGTATGATATCTGTTGCGTTCCCCCTCTTAATGAATGGAAACAATTAACTCTGCTTAAAGAGTTTGACGTCTAATTGCTGAATCATATCTACAATGCAACTGATGACGGAAAAAGAAGACGCACTAGACGATGAGGGATGAAATATTTGATAATTTGTGTGGTAGACGGCCGTCTTCAGTCAAAAAATATTTTCAGTCCGTTATGATCAGAGTAGTGGAACGTGGATACCAAATACTGAATTCTTACCCAGAATATGTCAACTTCCAGCCGCCGGTAGCCAATATCTATAACTCTTAACAAACAATAATTACGCTACACACATTTCTCAAGAAACCTTTTACTGTCTACTTTTTTGTAAAATGGTAGTACATTACATATAATTTTATACGCAATGTACTGATAGCAAAACGAACAAGTGGCAGCTTTCCTTAGAAATTATCTTAAACATTTGATCTATTTACTATTAATTTCCCTGACATTGATTCCCTTTTTCATTTGAACTCAGTGCCTGCAAGTTTAATAGCCAGCGCCCAAGTTTTACCGGAGCAATTCAAGATGGAGCTTCGTCGGACGTTTCTTTTATCAGGTGCGTGCATTGCTGTTGATGCGTTTGACCGTTCTCCGACTACAATGCACACGCGATGAGGTGGTATTCTTGTGTAAGTTTAAATTTGTATTATGACTTCCTCCTCTATAAATATCGTCTACAAGTCGAACAGTAAATGCTACAAATGAGGAACAAATCTTCAAAACACATTCCCAATGTTATCCAATTTTACAGAAAAACAATAAAAACTTATATGCTAGGATTGTGACTAACTGTTCAGGTATGGCTATGAATGACAAAAGTAAATATTATATTTCGTTCGTTATTACATAACAAATATACCCATGTCCAGTTATGAATGAACACTATAGATATCACTGAAAGAAAAGTTTCGTAGGAAGTCTTCCCGGCAAAAATTATTTTGTAGTGGCCACAATATTTTAGTGGTGTCGGCAAAATGTTTTGTGGTGACCACAAAATAAATTTTGCAGGGTGAATACCCACTACATATTTTGAAGCTGCCACAATTTTTTTTCCGTGTGGATTTAAAGACAGTAAAATTGTCAGAGGCTGTATTTCTTAACTATACACCTTCCCTAGTAGATATAAGATGTTATACCCTTCTTCTGCATGCGAAATTGCGGTTGAGTGGGCATGTCTGCTTTTCTTAATGACAACATTCAATTTCGCCTGATTTTTAAATGCCACTTTCAACTAAATCAGAATATATTTGTGTAACTCGCAAATATTATATGGAAATTATGTGAAACCCGTTCTTGAATTTTTGTGGACTAGACTAGTTTTCGAAAGTTTGCTCCTCAAATATAAAAGTGCACAGAGAAAAAAAGTTTGGTACAGTTAACCTTATATAAGTTCGTATATGGAGAAACAAATGTGTATTTAAGGCCACGTTCTCTTGTCTGTATTGTTTTTTTTTTTTTGCGATAGTTATTTTTCTAAAGCTTAAAACGAGAGCAGATATAAAAATCTGGCATTTTTGTTTACAGTGTTTTTTTATGCCGTGATAGCTAATTTTTTTTTCAAAACAAGAAACACGGTAGCGACAAAAAAGTAAACTAACCAGAATTTCGTTAATTGTATAATTAGTTAAAACCATAGTATTTACTGCCTTGAAAATAATAATTCAGCTAACATGGAGAAGACGATTTTAAACAAAACTGACAAACATATATTTTATATCTACCCTTGTTTAGGCGCACTAAATTAAAATCGCTAAGAAAAGGAGAAACATCACCATTTTGTTAAAAGAGATAAATCTGCTAGGCCGCCAAATATTTAGTTCACTCAAGTTAGATATGCTTGTTTGGCTGTATTCGAAGTTTATGGTTGACTGTACCAGCCTGTGGCCGCGGCGGCCGAGTGTTCAGACCACTCGCATCCCACCAAGGCGATCCGGGATTGATCCCCGGCATGCGGGAATCGTACCGGACGATGTCGCTGGTCGGTGTGTTTTCTCTGGGATCTCCCGTTTCGCCGCCTTTCTCATTCCGTAACCTCTCCACTGTAGGGTCACATTCCACATCATCCTTCGAGGCGCCCAGCAGTAGGAAGTTTGCACTCGGGGTGTGATACCTTGTTGCTCGGGTCATTTGTACCAAACCGTGGCAGACACGCACCTTTGGTGTAGTCGAGGCGGTCGACGCCGAGGATGATCTTCTCGTGGTCGGAGATCTTGAGGAACTTGGGCGTGGACTCGGCGAGCTCCTGGAAGCGGTCGAAGGGAATGCCGATGGGCAGCGCCTTGATGTGCACTGTGCGGCCGGCGATCTCTACCAGCATCTTGTTGCGGTCCACACGACAGCCCAGTCGCCGCGAGCAGCAGTCGATGAAGTTAAGGCAGTAGTCCTCCACGTGGAAGCCGACCATGTCGCACGCTGCAACAATCACAGCGCCACCAACATACAATCATCACGGCAGTAGGAGAGCGGAGGAGACAGCTCAGTGAAGTGATTTTGATCAGCGCTTAAGAGTGTCCTAGTGCGATATTTTTAAGAAATATTGGATACTTGTGAATAGAGTTTACTCTCATTAAACAATTATAGCTCTCAGTTGTCTCATAACGGTGCGTCAAAGTCTAAATTTGCATATTACATTGCCATGCAAATGGTGAAAATCAATATTAACTTAAATTAAATAATCAACACGTAACTAGCATGCCATCATGAGCTACGTAATAAATTCTTCACAAGGCCACACGTAATATTTTGAATTAAAAAAAAAAAACTCAAAAGAACAAATAAAATTAAAAATTCAATAGTATTTTTTTAAATACATAATAGTTTACTGGAATTTTTAAAAAATGTTTTGTTAAATAGCCTACGGCATGTTATTTAACTGTTAATTATTTCATTTAAGTGAGTCGATTGCTTTGCTCTATTTGCATGGCAGCGTAACATGCCAATTTTGACTTTGATTTGCATGGCAACGTAACATGAAAATTTTGACTTTGATGCACCTTTATGAGAAAACTATGAGAGATAAAATTGTTTCGTAAGAGTCAACTGTACCCAAAAGTATCGTTTACAAAACTAACACTATTTTATAAAATATAAAAAATACGATTTTATCGCACTTGAACACTCTTAAGGTGTCTGCTTGGTGGAAGTATTTTGCTTGCCGTAGTGAAGAACTTCTGATCAGCGCTTAAATGAGCCGCCTATCATACGCTTCAAATGCGTTTTAATGTACAAGGGCATTGGTCTATTACGGAACTATTCCCCATGTGTCCATTATGGCAATGCATGAAAAGACGATACACTGAATACACGTTGGGTAAGGACGGAATGTCAATGTTAAGGTGTGTGGACAGGTACGACGTCGACCGGACGACTGGAATATTCAACCGTCAGAAAAATTTTAACTATTCATTAAAATTCGACTTTTTTTTCGAGTAGATGTTTTATCAGCGTACGTTTATTTATACAGCTCTATGCAGTAGTATGCTTTACTCATAAGTAAAGAATTGAAAACTGTATTTAGAAAAATAAGGGCTTGAAACCACCAAATTTACAAAAATGGAAAACTGTAATTTTTATAGGTTTTAATATGATAATATCTAGGCCTCTATGATAACAAAATTTTTAAAAATACTCGCGTTTTAATTTGAAAACTTTTAGTATCAGAAAATCTCTGCGCGAAAGGTTTACGGATGTGAAAATTATTTTCAAATGAAAACTAGAGTATTTTTAAAATTTGGTTACTATACAGGATGTTACAAAAAAGGAAGGCCAAACTTTCAGGAAACATTCCACGCACACAAAGAAAGAAAATGTGTGATATGGACATATGTCCGGAAACGCGTAATGTCCATGGTAGGCGTCACCACCAGGTGGGCGACGTGACGGAAGGTAATCGTGACTGCATTGCAACTCACATGAAATGATGCACTGGGAGCACACAGAAACAGACAGTACCAGCATTATGTAACACACGTTCTTAAATGAAATGTTCAAAATGACTTCCGTCAGTGAGGATACATGCATCTACCCTCCTCCGCATGGAATCGCTGATGCGCTGATGTATCCCTGGAGTATGGCGTATTGTATCACAGCCTTCCACGATACGGGCGCGAAGACTCTCTCCATCTGGTACCGGGGTTGCGTAGATAAGAGCTTTCAAATACCGCCATTGAGTATTTGGGACGTTTTCTGTACGAAGTGTTATTTACGATGACATTTAACGAGATGTAAGGAATTGAGCTCTACCATGGCAACTAGGCGTCTCCGGACATCTGTCCATATCACATATTTTCTTTCTTTGTATGTGTGGAATGTTTCCTAAAAGTTTGGCCGTACAGTTTTGTAACATCCTGTAGAGGTCTAGATATTATCACATTAAAAATAATAAAAGCGAGTTTTCCGTTTTTGTGGTTCCAAGCCCTTATTTTTGTAAAAACCGTTTTTAATTTTTTATTCGAAAGTAAAGCATACTACCGCATTGCGCTGTATAAATAAACGTCCGCTGATAAAATATCTACTCGGCAAAAAAAAAATCTAATAGAATTTTGTTGAGTACCGGTAGTTCAGATTTCATTGACGATTCCAGTCCGCTCGACATCGTACCTTCCCGTACCCCTTACGACACAGGTTCCAAGCCTTCGCAGGAATGATGGGGTAGGAGGAAACAGGATATCCTCGAGAAAACCCGTCGAGCAAACGCATTGTCATATGAATACAGGGCATGAAATGCGTGCAATGTAATTTGACTGTTGTTCCAAAGCAAACGTTACTCACGCACATTTATTTGAATTGCACTCTCATCCTTATGTAGTAGACCTAAAGTTGGAAATCACAAAACCTTCTTTCATTCAGAAAACGTGGCACAACCGATAAACGAATTCTGAATACAAGTTTTGTCTTCCTACAGAGGCTACATTCCTAGAATATGATTTTCTTCCTTGCACATTAGCTGTAGGCTACAGCTAACGTGCGAGGAAGAAAATCACAATCTAGGAAATATATCTAAGATCTAGAATTTCTAGAAAGAAAATTATCAACTTCAGACTATTAATTCCATTAAGTATAAAATTTTTTATTTAATTAGAGCATGCTGTTTTTAGTTGCATAACTCAATAAGTTATCATTCGCATTTTGTTTGATAAACAGCTTGATGTGCTAAGCAAGCCTTGTACTTACGTCACAGCGCACGGAGAAGTTATGGCTTTCACATATCAGAAGACCGCGATTTTTTTTAAACGAGGTGTTTGACGATCCTAAGTTCAAGGCGACATAATCACAGACAGATAACAGCCACGTCTGGCTGGATGGCAGATATCAAACCATGCATTCCAAGCAGAAGAGAGTAACGCTGAGAATAACACTGGACTGCGACAGAATTCATCAAGTTATTTCCTTACAGCTGTTCAAGTGGTAAAAATAGTTTCACATATTTTTGGTAAATTTTATTATGTGTAATATCACGAAAGGGAAGCAGTTAAAAATACCAGCATTTTTTAAAATATCTATCTACAAATTTTTACTATAAATGCAAACAACTCCATTTAAGAGCGCGGTCTACCGCAATTTTCATTACCATTTTTTTATTTTTATATTTGTGCAAGTTTGCTTTTCCTTGTTTTAGACACAAACAGTGACTAATTTTTACTCTCATAAATATTTTTTATCTCGCATAGATTTTGCGTAATGTCTCGAGCCAAAATTTGCGATTTTCCTTTATAAGGACGAAACTAAAACAACTCACCAAACTGAAAAAAAAAAAAAAAAAAAATCACAATTAATAAGGATGTTGTTGACTACAAATTTAGCTATCATAAACCACAAAATAAAATATGTTTATATAAAAATGTTTGAATCTTTCAAATTGTTATTTTATATTTCAGCATTTTTATTTAAATGCAAAAAAAAATATTCATTATTTTATTTTATGTGCATGAAATTGTAGCCGGCGACGACTTTATCCACTGTGATTTTCTTCAGTTTGGTGTGTCAGTTGATTTTAGTGTAGGCCTTAGAACGGAAACATGAAAATTTTACTTTAACAAGCCATTACGCGAAAACTACAAGAGATTACAAATTTTTATAAGAGCGAAATTTAGTCACGTTTTGTGTCTAAAATAAGAAAAAATATATAGTACAAATAAAACATAGAAAAATGGTTGTGAAAATTGCGGTAGACCACAAACTTAAAATCTAGATTCATAAAATTGAGAGAGAGAAAAAAAAAAAAAGTAATTTCCGTAGCCTACAGTTTAAGAATTTAACATACGTGTTTTCCTTGAAATTGCGGGAATGGTGAGTGGCAGTTTAAGAGAAACACGACTTATTATTTACCTTCAAAGAGCATACAACTGTAGTGACATTAAAGAATTTTTGCGAAAACACAATTTCGTGATATTCTGAAGATGTTATTATTATTAATACTACTACTATTTGTTACTATTATTAATACTCAAGCAACATGTTTATTATCATTTATATTTTTAATTGTATATAAAAGTTCTTAAAAGTTTATTCAGTTTTAAATAAAAAAAAATCGTACGAGGGCCTGAATATCCCACCCCGAATGTATCTTTATGAATGAGAGCCAGTAGGCAATCTGCGTATCCCAGAGGATGACATGAAATGGAACCCTACGAAGGAGAAGCGCCGGAATGAGAAAGGGTGGGAAAACGAGAGACCCTCGGGAAAACCTGCGGCCCGCGATATCGTCCGGCATGGTTCCTACATGCGAAAATCCGGGGACCGACCCCGCCGGGGATCGAGCCCGGATCACCTTGGTGGGAGGCGAGTGATTTCCAGCATCGTTATAATTTTCAGGACATATTACACCCTAATTAAAAAAAAAAATACGTTTCACCTCCCCTCAAGGCGACTCAGGTTCTCTTTAGGCGGTGACGGTCCCCAGGTTTTCGCATGTCCGCACTGTTAGGAACTGCTTGTAAAATACAAGCAATATATTAACTTCATTGAAGCAAACTTTCATTGGGTAACCTATAACCTAAAATCTTGCGCCAAGTGCAGTGTGTATATACAGCAATAATATCCTGGACACTTGCCAGCTTTGAATTGTACAGAAAGATAATTGCAATTTTAACACTATTTATGCAATCATTTTAAAAAAATTACATGTTCTTAAAGCCAACTTTGCGACACGAGGTTATGCTGTCGGTTGGTAAGCAAAGTACTTTCGGCAGTAATTAGTAGCGTTCATGAACCTAATTTCACAATTATTTACGCCAATAAGTAAAATATTCTTATCGAATGTATATTTCCAATTAAAACATACTTTTTCCGCGAGTCCAGTCAGTACTACTGAGTAGATTATACCTACTATGTTTTCGTAAACGCCTTATATATGATTTATTTCCGGGTTAGCTCACTGCGTAAAAAATATGAAACCATTTGGACATCCTTATTGACATTTAATTTTTAATATGTATTAAAATAAAAGAAAAATACTTTAAAGTGTAACTGACAGTCAAATGTAATCAAATATTTAATTAAGTTAGACAACTGATGTAAATTAACTACAAGTTTAGTTGTGTCATGTTGGTACTGATATTGTTGCGATATTATTTGGTTACTTCGTCAAGTACAATATGGCTTATTATGCAGTAGGCCTACTTGTTTAGGTATTACTTCGTGAAGTAGAGGTTTATAAATTCATCGATAAATAAGCAATGATTGAAGAGTAAGCTTCACTTTACGAAGTAACACATTTTCCAAACAAGCCTTAGACTATGAATTCCACTAGGGTCGCAGAGGCTGGGAAATACCTGAAAATTGACTCACAAGTTGTGGTCTGGGCTGAAGTTCACAGCCTATGTTGATGTACCAACAACTGGCGCTGTTAGCCTAAAAGTTCTGTTATGTAACTGTTCCTAAATGACTGTGTAAAGCATCAATTACAAAACAAATAAATGAAGGCCTAATGCAGATAGTGGTGAGAACGTTAATAATTTGTTTTAGGAAGTGCGTCGTGAAGGGTTCGGACGACATCGCAACGTGCGACAACAGCGGTTTGAAAAGCAAGTGTTAGCGAGCGAGCGTTCAAGAGGATTCGTGTACAAGCATGTGCCACTTTGCGGGTCAACTCGGTGTGCCACACATGTCAGTCTGGCACGAGCATAGTCTTCAACCAAAGTGTAAAAGTTGAACCCATTGAGACTACGAACCACGAGTCCGATATTGCCTGTAATACTTTGAAAAATGCCAACATGAACCCGATGTCCCATATTACTGAGGACGATATTTTGACACAACACTGAAAAAAAGTTTTGTAACAACCACAATATATTTTGTCATTATGTACCTCATTATTTTTTTGTGGTGATCATAAAAGTATTTTGCTACCCCGTAAAGTTTTGCTGCGACTACAAACAATTTTTGCAACCACTACAAAAATTTGGCGTGGTATAGATTGACAAAATCTTTTGTTGCCACCACAAAACAGATTTTTTTTTTCTGTAAATAAACGACGTTTCTTGGGCAAGTGCTTGCATACATGTACTATCCACGTACATATCAATCTAAATATTGGCGAGGCAGTTATGCTGATATGGCAGTTTGAGAAGAAACAACGTGCTATAATAAACCTACAGTTGGACTGGTGCTAAAAATAATCATTGAATAAGTTTTACACTTCAATCAAGATGAAAGCATTTATTTAAATTTAAAAGTGTATATGGAACCGCTAACCAAAATATCTCCACTCTCATGAACACACAAAGGTCAAGGTCAAGGACATGTAGCTGGTGTATGCATACTCACCAAGCATACCCTGCAGGATCTCGTCGTCCCAGGGAAACAGTCTCATGATGTCCCACGACGGGAACGGTATGTGTAGGAAGAAGGACAATTTGGCTCGCAGCTTCTCTTCTTCTATCACCTAAACAACAATAAGACAACTATCTTCACAAGACGTTCTCGTCTTTCACCATGAACGGAGATGATTGTAACGTGTCAAACGTGGTCTAATTTACGTCAAACTCCGAAGCCCTGGTGAGACCAAGGATAGAGATGTTGTACTCTGTTTGGAATAACTGTGGTAAAATTTGACAGCTACTTATGGGCAATAATTTTTAACATTTTGTAATACGTGTCAAAATACAAGATATTTTCAGTTAGAAAATGTACCTGATATCCATTTCATAATTTTAACTGTAAATTTTGTCTTGCACTGAAAACACAACTTCCACAATATTAACAGTTATTTCCTATAAGTAGCTGTCAAAATGTATTTATTGAATTTCTACAAAATATATAACGGTGGGGCTCAGATAACGTTCACGATATTATCTTTGTTACAGGAATTAATATGCGAAAAAACAATTGGTATGTTTTTTGAGAGTGAGAATACCGTACTTATTTGCTCTCAGTTTTCAGGATATTGAAAGACAGTCTCTAAAAATCCTATAGCAATATGTAGCGCACAGAGATGAACAAAGTTGATAGTAGTAGTATGTCTGTAGGTTCGACAAAATTAACTGATGTATAATTAGGAAACGTCTTTTAATAATAAATAAGTCTTCACAACAGTTCATTGGCAATCAAATACACAACCAAACATAACATTTCATAAATAAAACGACTAGCGCAATACATCTTCTATAAAGTGTCGATCAAAACAATTGTTTGAACTTTAGTCAACAGCTTTAACGACCAACTTCGTAAACTTTACACGTTTCTCGACGAACAAAGACTTCAACAAAATGCAAATGAACTACAGTAATTAACGAATTTCCTTCGAACGGGTTCACCAATAAATTGGGTAATCTCGTCTTTTTACGTCATAGTGTTTACATCCTCTCAAGGACAACTTTAACAACAGAACTTGCTACGACTAATAATTTAAAACGAAACAATAACTATTCTCTAATTTAAAATAATGACTTAAATTAAAAACATTGTCGTCGGCGTGAATGACCAATTGTTGGTAATTTACAGAACTACAGTTACGACCTAAAAACAAAATTACTAGAAAAATAAAGCATGTACTTAACGCCTCTTCATCTTTTAGTAACTTCAGGTTCCTCCAGCCTGCTAGCCAGCTCTCCCTACTCAGATAATTTTCAGCTGATCAAAAGCCCATCTAGCTTGCCAGCTCGCGCCTGTGCGCGTATATGTGTGCGTGGGTTATGTATAGGTTGTTACAGAATTAGTGGAATATAACAAGTTTCCGGAAATGGCACCCCCAAAGTTGCATGGGCAAACATTAGAGTGCACATTTGAATTCCGCGCTCTGAGGCTGAGACGAAGAGCTAATGCAGCCGAGTGGAAACGGGAGTATTGCGGGCTGTAGGTACCTAGGCCAACTTTCTTGTGCAAGGAGTTGACCATTAGTACAGCAAATGCAGATTTTAAAGTTGTGTTTGGGGCATCGGGGGTAATTGACATAGTATTTATTGTGTATGCGCCAAAAATAAATTACTAAAAAGGAAAATGGAAAAAACTAGTGGTAGTAGATAACATTCTGGTTTAAGTGACATAATGTAGGCAGAGAATAGCAATATTCTTTCGTTCAGTTGAGCCACTCTTTGTTTTATAATACTTCGTCTTCGTGAGTAGCTATATTCAATAACTTTCACGAGTGCATAAAAATTGTTTACTTACATTCGAATTGTATAAGAAAGATAAAAAAAACTGAACCGTCTCTATCCTGCACTAACTAGTATACAAGGCTTTGTATGCTGACCACTATAATAGTAGGCTATGCTCGGTGACCGTACACACAAGTTCACCGTAAGTCGAGGCGAGTTTGATTTGAAAATATTTTTACTAACAGAAAATCTCCGTGAGATATTTACAAATGTTAAAATTATTTTCAAATGAAAATGTTAGTCTTTTTGAAATTCGGTTTTCATAGAAAGCCTAGCTATTATCATATTAAAAAATTACGGTTTTCCATTTTTGTAGATTTTGTGGTTTCAAGTGCTCATTTTTATAAAAACAGTTTTCAATTTCATTACTTGAATGTGAAGCATACTACCACACAGTATTATAAACATAAACGTTCAATGATAAAATATCTACTAAAAACTCATAGAATTGCGATGACTAGTTCAGATTTTATTGACGATTGAGCATTCAAGTCATCCGCTCGACATCGTAGCTTACCATAGCCCTTAAAGGCCGTTCATCATCGCTTGTGTTGCATGCACGGACGTTAGAACAATTGCGCATGATCAACAGCGTCGATTGCAATATAACAGCGAGGGGAATTATTTTCGTCGACTAAGGGTTGATTTCACCAACTAAGCTTAACTTTACCACAAAGCGAGATTAACAAAACTCGATGAAGAGTTAACCCTGAGTTTAAGTTAGAGGTGCGTTCCACCAACAACACAGCGAGTTTAAGTTACCAGAGATTAGTTAAACTTGGCTGCTCGATGATTTGTGTGAGCTGAGTTTCCTTAATTGTGTCGGAAATACCCGAACACTTGTTGCAGATTGCTGAATGCGTGTTTGTTTATTATTTGTGCAGAAAATATTTCATTTGGGAACTTTGGTACAATGTTCTTGAGGGGGAGGGGGGTTTGCGTCGTACTATCTATTTGGGGGAGGGTCTAGGTACCCCTGGGTGACTTTGGTGCAAAGCCAGAAATATAGTCCAGTGGAAGATTGTCCAGCAAATATAATTTACATTATTTTATTGCCGTAACGGCAAGGAGTATACCCTTTAATGTTTATCAACACAGAATAGTTGAATTATTTTCTCGTCTGTATAATTTTCGTTAATCTGAAAATACCAGATGTGAAACATAATCTCATATGTATCATAAAAGTTAATGGACCGATTGTTTTGACATGCAGAAATGTATTAGGAAATATGTATCACCATATTCGTAAAAATAATGATTTATTTCTCGAATACGGCGAGGCCGATACACAGGAATAAAGTCTTCATCGTCTGTATTTTTTTCAAACACCAAAAGATGCAATGATCTCGCCATTTTATTTTGAACTTAAGCGAGGTTAGCGTAGTTACCCGGCCAAAATCGAGCAGTTAAAATTTAATCTCGCTTAAGACGAGAAAATCGAGTTTATCAGCTTGATGAAATCCAAAACTTGTATATAATCGAGATTAAGTGCCGATCAATCGTGATTAAATCGCTTAAACTTGGTTTGTGAAACCGGCCCTTACTCTGCCTCTGGTATATCCCCTAGAGCGTTTAGATTGGTTCCGGATGTATCAAATGTTGCTCAAGTCGGTGTGTAAGCCAAACGCTGATAACCCAATCGAACATCAAGCGACTAATGTCAGTAAACATCAATACAAAAAAAAAAAAAACTAGGCATGCTGTCAACAAATTAATTCACTGAGGATTTTGTTTATCTTCTGGAAGAAATAAAAGTGAATGAAGTTGCAATATGTACGAACAAAATATCTCAACTACACTGGAAGTTTTTGTAGTTGAATATATAGAAGATTTTAAATTTTCGAATTTTACTTTTTTACAGGAACTTTATAAAAAAACGCTAAAGACAGGCCTTCTAAATTTGCTGTAGATTTATTTAGAATATTATGTCGACGGAATACTTGAGAATTTAAGTCTTTTCAGTCATATTTGATCACACTTCTAGCAAGATTACCACCACTCTGTCGAGGAATTCAGGAAGAAATATGTTTGAATTTGTTACATAACTGTAAGACTGTTTTATTGTTTATTATTTTTGTTATTAATTTGGACTGTACGTCTCGTCGGCTGCAAGGTCATTTCAGTTGGATTTAACGGATTTACATACCTTTACAAAACGACAGGAATAGATGAGAAAACCGCAAAGCCTGTGTTAATGAACCATTCCAGCATTCCCCTGAAGCGATTTCTGGAAACCACGGAAAACATAAATGAGAATGGTCGAAGCCGGGAATCGAACCCAGGGCCCACCCGGATGCGAGTCCAGTGTGTTATCGTTACACTACCTCGCTTGCGCTCGGTTTTAAATGTTATATTTAAATGAAGAAGGAGAGATAATGTGCAACTGCAGGGTTACTTTGAACTGCATGCCCAAACACTGTACATTGTGAAGCAGAACATTAAAATAACCAAGTTGTACAGAAACTGGTAAGGGAAGTTACCACCCTTGAAAGTCGGTATATCAGATAAAATATACTTAAGATGAATGACAAAATCCATTATTTGTTATATTTGTTTAAGCAAGACCTGACACCCGAGGAGAGTTATGTAGTATAATAACGCCTTACTTTGAGTGAGTGAGAGATTTTGGTCAGCGCTTAACATCGATGTCTTTAGCGCTGGTGAGGTGCGACATGAAGTGAGTACGGAGCAGCGCCAGAATTAAAGGGCTTGGAAAACGAGATTCTCGAGAAAACCCGCCGACCAGCGGCATCGTCCAGCACGATTCCCACATGCGAGAATCCGGGGACCGACCCCACCGGGAATCGTAACCGGATCGCATTGGTGGGAGGGGAATATTCTGACCGTTCGGCCACCGCGGCCCCTCTTACTTTGAGATAAAAATATGGTATGTTATTACATTACCAATGTGTTTCTAATCCTTTTTGTTTGCTTTTAAAGGCGATATTATGATAATTTAATACCCTAACCACGTTACATTGATGAAAACACTCAGAGAAACGTTTTTCGATAGAGAAGCGGGAGTTCGTGAGTGTCCACTTGGTTGCCTCTCAGATATGCAACCTTAGTTACAAAACAGCTCATAGGGGATGGAATAAAAAATAGACTAAAAAGTAAGTTCTTGCATGTGTGTACCTGACACCTTGGATTTGCAGTAAGTAAAAGAGCATAAGGTAAAGTTACTTGTACAATACTGACATTTGTTTGTAATATACAATACGTTCACAAGAGTATTTCTCTAAAAAAAGTGTGTGTATATACACACACACAAATTACCATACAACTTGCATTCCAGTGGCGGTACGTCCTTTTGAATTAGAAAAATAAGATAGGTGAGTGCGCTTGTAGCAAATTGTACGAAGTAAACGAGAAACTCTGGGCAACTATCAAATGGATACAGTTCGTAACTTTTTTCAAATTATCTAAAATGATTAACAGGATTTCTATTGATCGGGTGATTGAAGCAAGTCTCCAAATTGCATGATATTAAACTTACACAAAAAAGTTATGCTTGACCAAATAAGGGTTGGCAACTCTTACGTTGCGAGAAAATGTTGTGTGTTATCAGTGGTAACACTTTGAAATACACTAATAAGTATAACAGGCCTTGAACTATCATTTCCCTCACCGCGACTGTTACAGAAGAATAAATGCTGAATGTACACAACCATAAAATACCAACCTCATATGGTATCGTAATCGAGGGCTGAAGAGCGTCTTGGTCTATAATGTATGCGACCAACGATGTGAATATTATATAATTATTTGGTACAATGGTGAGGAACGTTCTACTACGAGACCAATCTAACAAAAACGAACTTACGCGTAAACGTAGTCAGGACACTTATGCTCGTTTAAATCATTTTCTGTGCAAACATATTTGGTTATTCAACTTTGTCTTTACCTTTCACAACTGTTAGGTTTGTTTTAAAGATTTTTGCGAGGTATGTTCGAAACTTTACTGATTGATGATTCGGTGTATATCCATAAGAGCCACCGAATTTTCAGGACGGTTGAAATGAAAGATACGTCGATTCAACCGAACTCAAACGATGGATGCATCTGTGAATGTTCAGATACGCAGTAGTACAGATGAATAGCTGAATATGTGTAGGTCTAGAAGTCACCCAGCTAGGCTTAGTTTTCTGCACGGTTTTCAGCTAGTTCTTTCACACGCCACTGTGATCGAAACTGCTGCTATTATGTGTAGTGACAGAGAGCACCCCTTGCGGTCTCTTTACGCCTTCACCACAGGAAGACGAAGAGCGTACTGGATGAGTTAAGAATGACACACTGGAGACCACGGTTGTAGACATATAGATCTGGACATCAGCTTGTTCAGCAGTGAAATTAAATTCACCTCTTATTGACTGACCGCGCCACTAGTAAAGTAGTAGTGTTTTAACATGGTCATATACCGCCATACCAGTGGTGACCCACGTGACTAGGACACGAATTTGCTACTTGCTGATTCATTTACCACAAAGTTAGTCTACACCACAAAACTGAGCAGTTTTCTGACAGATCTGATGGCTTAGCTTTTCGTGGTTCGCTGTACATTACTATTTCGCTGCCAACACTTATTCAGTAACTTCATACATTGTTTTATGTCCATAAATTAGGGCATTTTTTTCTCATTTTCTAGTTGTTTAAAAAAAAAGTGCATTTGTTCGAGGGAGATAGGCTACACTAACAATGCCAACAATTATTTCAGGAAAGCACAGTCAATATGAGAACCATATTTAAACTTCAGTATCAAGGCCTGTTCTTGTCTGGTAACGTGAAACAACGGTAGTACACAGGACCCGCATTCGGGAGTACCCGGATTCAATTCTCTGCTCCGGACATCCTGATTTCTGTTCCCCATTGTTTCCTGAAATCACTCCAGGCGAATGATATGGTTTCAACAAAGGCCATGGCTGGCTATTCTTCCAGTTCCTGTCCTTGTGGTAAGTTGCATGTCTCTTTAATGACCTCGCTGCCGAGAACACGTCAAGTTCACTCACCTTACCAGTTCTTCTATTATTGTGCTGGAGACGGTAGACGTGTGAGATACGGCACTCTAGTGTTGAGTAACTTTACAAGTGACGACCAGAGACGGAGCAAAGAGCTCGACTGTCAAAACTTGTAGACTATCCTATCCACTTGCGACTTATATACACATACATATTGAATGCTATGTAAGGGCAAGGTTAATTCTACTATAGCTGGAGAGCTCAGTGTTATTAGTTGCCATGGTATCAGTAAGAGGGCAAAATCAAGCATCCTCATTTCCGGGTTAGAGAGCTTCCGTGTTTATGGAAGAGACTATTTTT
The DNA here is from genome assembly GCA_003012365.1 of Medauroidea extradentata. NCBI lineage: Eukaryota > Metazoa > Arthropoda > Insecta > Phasmatodea > Phasmatidae > Medauroidea > Medauroidea extradentata. Next base: position 27,965 of record PNEQ01033942.1, on the reverse strand, counting down.
TCAAAATAAAATAAAATAAATCTTTCCTTCCATTAAAAACAATTTAAGTGTTTTCTCTTTCATTAGGCCAGGATTAAGATGCGTTCACGTTCACTTTACTTTATCTTTCACGTAAGCAGGAAACACCTTGACAAACGCACTTGAACAGGTCCTATCACGATCGTGCCACATTATACTTACGTTCACTTTCACGTTGTGAAAAGCCTGTCTATGTAATGCTTTTAAGTTGAAGTGATGCATGATGTTATACCACGTGATCGCCTAGCCCAATCACATTTCGGAGTAGTTAATGTCTTCTATTGTGTCATATTATCTTTGACTATTAATTTCAAAGCTCTCTCACGACGCTTTTCATTGCCTGCTTGTAGATTACGTGAAGGATCGTAATAAGGCACCTCAATTTATTGTGTATTACGTACACGTGCGTGTGATAAAGTGGAAAGTGATATACGAACGTGAAGTCATCGTAATCCCGGCCTTATCCTATCTAACGTTAATTATGTTACCATCTGTTATTTTATTGTCTCCTTACCGACTACACGCAACTAGCGGCGAAAATTGTCCCTTGCCAAACTCGTACATAAGAGATTAGATTATTTTCCTGATATATGGTAGAATGAAGCTTAGTAAGTGACAAGAGCAGGGCGAGAGAGGAAGGAGACTGACCTGACGGATAGTGGTGGCGGCGACGAAGAGATGGTAGTCGTGTATCCAGACGACGGGGTAGGTGTCGTACTTGCCCGCGGCGTCCAGGTCCTTCACCACGGCCCTCAGTGCGTGCAGAGTGTGCTTAGCAAACTGCATGTTCACGTCGCAGTACGCCTGTGCCAACAAACACACACTCTTATTAACATTCATGCCATCTTACAATACTTGTACTACGGCAAACCTGCTTAGAGACCTGAATAATGTACGTGTTCACTGACCTATAGGCTAGACTCCAAGAATATTTGTATAATCAAGAATACATCATATTTTCATTGGCCGCTCTCTAACATAGTGAGGATATAAAAATATTAAGCATCAATTTATGTGCTTCTTAAGGGTGTTCAAGTCAGGAAGAAACATAATTTTATATTTTTATGAGATAGGGTCAGTTTTGCAGACGTTACTTGGTAGTACATCGTCCTCTTACAAAAATATAAGCTCAGCCAGTTTCATCATAGTAGCACTTAAAAGTCGAAATGTTCATGATTTTAGTACTTAGTTAAAAAAAAACCAAAGAACATAAATAAATTTAAAAAATCACACCTAAACGAAATGTCAACGGGCTACTGCTTTACATGTTTTAAAATCCATTACAAAATATTTTCGTACTTAAAACAGATTCTGAAATTTCTAATTTTTTGCCTCTTTTATCGATTTTTTAATACAAAAATAATTTGTAATGAATTTTAAAACATGTAAAGTCCGTGACATGTAGTCTCAATGTGATTTTCTTTTATTTTTAATGTTCATCTGGTTTTGTGGCTTATTCCCTAAGAGCTAAAAACTTGGAAATTTTGACTTTGAAGTGCCATTATGGTTAAACTGGTTGAGCTAAAACTTATTTGTAAGAGGAAAATGTGCTCCAAAGAAACGTCTACAAAACTAACACTAATTAATACAAATATAAAATTATGATTTTTTTCTCCTTTTGAATATGTGAAAATAAATTACTTGGCTGGACAATATTCTGAACATAGCTTCATGTTGTTAGGCTCTTCTAATCCATAGCAAATTCTGGTAAATACATTCCACCCTTGTGAAAATAACAGGGGTGGCGACCCTCTAATTGCATATAACTTTTGTAGCATCAGGAAATTAGAATATTTGATGAAGGTTTATTGATCTATGTAACTTACGTTACAAAAATGATCCTCTTGTTGCAACTGTCTAGGACCTATTGTTTTAGTTAAAAACGCGGTAAAACATTAGGTGTACCGTTACAGAGCCTAGAACATAGGCAATACTGCGTACGTGTGTGTTCCGTTGTTCTCAGCGCACAGGCGGCGGTGGACGTTCACTGTAAACAACGTGTAACACAAGTAAAAATCAGCTCACCACGCCGAGCCCTTAAGTGCGTTTTTAACTAAAACAATAGGTCCTAGACAGTTGCAACATGAGAATCATTTTTTACATAAGTTACATAGATCAATAAACCTTCATCAAATATTCTAATATCCTGATGCTACAAAAGTGAAGGTCGCCACCCCTGTTATTTTCACAAGGGTGGAATGTCTTTACCAGAATTTGCTATGGATTTGAAGAGCCTAACAACATAAAGCTATGTTCAGAATAGTGTCCATCCAAGTAATTTATTTTCACATATTTTGTGAAAATATCGTTTCGAAATTCGAACTTGAAAGGCTTATTTCATCGTTAATATTAATTTTATACACAAAGTGTTCCGCACATTTTGTGCTTATTATTTACTGAGGAATCACCTCCCGCGGTTTGTCGGTCGAATTCAGCCCCACCCTGTATAATTAGATACTGATGTACTCCTGAGTACATCTCAGACTACGAATTCTTTTCCTGTACGACTGTACGCTATATTGTAGAAAACAGTGACAGTAGGCTCAAACGAAACACTCGAGTTTTTCGTTACATAAGGTGGCCTCTAGACGCAAGTCTGTCAACTGGCGAGACATCCAGTGGTAATTCCATCATTTCATGACGTATTATTTAGATATGACTAGGTTGTGACTTTAAATATTATGAACAAAGATTATCATGCCTAAATATCACCACGAAAACATCCATTTTCGGCCAGGAGAAAATAAGCTCTATAGGTTCATGGATACAAGCGTGTAAAGTTCTTTGAATGCTATTCCTTAGCAGACATCACTTTCGAACAAACTTGCGTCGTCCGAAGCTCTACACACCGCTCGGCGGTCACCTTAGTAACTAACTCAGTGTTTTAATTGACCTATAAGTTGACTGCTTGGACGTAATCAAAGTGGATGGCGCATTTGGGAGATCAATATGGGAATCGTGCCGGACGATGCCGCTGGTCGGCGGGTTTTCTGGGGGATCTCCCGTTTACCCCGCCCTTTCTTTCCGACGCTGCTCGAGACCCACATTACATTACCCCTCACCAGCGCTGAAGACTTCTACGTTAAGTGATGACGAAAATCTCTCACTCACTCAGCATTACAAACACACTTTTATTAAAGTACAACCAAAAATGCTATGGAATCGAAAAATATTTTATTTGTGGGAAATTACTATTATATACTGTAAGAGTTGGACTCTGTTTGGTACAGTTAAAAATTACGAATTTTTCGGTGCAGAACGGGCTTCAAAGATGTTTGAAACTAAGTTTATTTTTTCGTTTGAAGTAAAAATACGAGGAGGGCGATAAGTCGACTCCAATGCGTGCGTTCAACACCGCTTCGCCTCTAAGTGCAGAGTACTAAACTACCGAACGCATGTCGCAATCATTTTGTCGTACAATTACGGTAGGTAGTTTTCCAGATACAGCAATCTAAAAAAAGCCGTTTGTACCATTTATGAGAAGCTTGGTAATTACGTTTGTAATAAGCTAGCGGCATTGTTTAAAACGCTGGAGACATTGTTTTAAGTGTATCTCCTTTTCGTAGACATACATCGAAAACACGTTTAATAGTAATGCGTGAAAAAACACTGTTCGTACCACGCTACATCACATCTCATGCGCCAGGTTCAACTAACTGTTAATGGGACACAGGTGTGACGCGAACACAACTGTAACCGATTTTCCCATTTCTGTGCAGTAGCTAACGTCCTATGAGCAGTGTGGTGGTATGCAGTGGCGAGCACAGGATTCTACGATGGCATTCCGCAGTGACGCGATCCAGCCAGCGGCTGCACATGTATGCTGTATGTGTGTGTAATAATGTCGTATGAGGAAAGCATATACGAGAGACATGGTATCGCACCCAGGATGCAGACTTACTACAGGGCGCCCGTATGGCATCTGCTTGCCTGGAGAAGACCAGAATATGAAGATCGGAGGAAATGGGAGATCCCCGAAAAAACCCGCCGGCCAGCGGCATCGTCCGGCACGATGCAAAATCTAGGGACCGACCATGTCAGGAATCGAACACGGATCACCTTGGTGGAACAGCCACTGCGCCAATCGCGGCTCCGAATTTACCTACCTATGGCCTGGTATGCTTACCTGAAGTATCTATCGACATGCATTTTTTCAACACCCAGAGTATATATATATATATATACACACACATATATATACATACACACACATATATACATGATGTTCACAAAAACACCGAGAAACTCCGGCAGGTGATTCCTTATAAAAATGAAGCAAGACGCTTTGTACGTAATCGTGATATTAAAGGAGATTCGCCTTTGAAAATCAAATTTCAAAACTTTGATTTCCCCATAAACCAAACAGTGATCGACGTAAACAGACAAAACTCAGGATTTTACTTCAAGACAATAAGGCCGACAAACAAACAGCTAACACTAGTTGATACCTTCTACCCTTACGAAAATAAAAGTTGTTAACAACGTTTTACCGTCAGGATAATCCAACTTTTAAGAGTGAATTATTGGAAAATGTGACCTTAGTAATAAAAAAGATCATCTTGTAACGACTGTATAGGACGCATAGTTTTCGTGTAAAACGCACGTCAAGATTTGGCGTGGTGAAACAACAGCCTAGTATGTAGGCAACACTGCGTACACGAGTGTCTGGGTTATTCCGCAGCGTCGCACAGACGATGGTTGACATTCACTGTAAATATCACGTGTCGTAGCTTAAATAGTTCACATAACCGTAACCATCAGTTTGTTCCTAGCTTAATTTGTATGTGTGTTAAAAAAAGATAAATGTACAAGTGAAATAATTACCTCTTGGGTAAAATGCACGAAGCTAGACATTTAAACAGTTTGTGTAATTCTGGCACTACTGTAAAGTATAGGGGAGCTTTTATTGTTTTCAGGTACTGTCAGATATTGCCGATACAAATACTGATACTACATTGAGAAGGAAAAATAACGTTATTGCAGGTGATAGAAATTAAAAATTTAACTTTCAAAACACTTCGTCAAAGAAAATTCCAACTGTTTTATTTATTATTGTTTTAGTCTTACTTACTTTTAAGATGAATAAAAATCTACGAACCACAAACTAGTCAGTGACTTAAATATATCCGGGCATGTTATGAAGGATATGGTTTACTTTTTGGTATTGTTCATTATGTCATGCAGTTTTGTTTTAAAATTGACGACGGGAATAGATGAACTAGCAGCCCCAAGTTATTTAAATTTGTAAAGTACTCGTGACTGTGACATTCCTAGGCGCGTTTTTCTCTACCAGAAAGTTGTGTTGAAAATTGTGTCACATGCAAAGAGAGAAGAAAAAATTTTGTAATTTTAAGCTCTTCCACTTCAAAAGGTGTGGGTGGTTTAGATTTATCGGTACCAAAAAAGCCCTGCTGAAATATTGTAGTCAAATGTTAGATTCTAAAATACTCCTACATTACAATCACATATCAGTTACGTGATTTCATGTCAGTAGTGATACGTCGAACACCTTTTCCATACCTTCCCTGTCCCTTGACCCTAGAGTTGTATCTGTCTGGTCTTAAATGCAGATTTCCTAAATGCCAATTACCACTCAAGCATGTGAAAACAAATGCCACATCACTGTTACACAAGCAATGCAGCACTATGTCATTTTACACACCGCAACGGTTTATTGCAGTAAACATTTTTGCTACGTAATATGAGCACTCGTTAACTATTAAGTGACATTCAAGACTAAAAGTCTACCTTAAATCAATTTATTTTAATGGTGTGTGTGTTCAATACTTGAATAATTAACGGCACACGTTAAGAAACACAGTTTAACGTAAATCGCAATACATATTCAAGAAAAGACTGCCCCACCCATATCCATTATTGTAGACTACCATTTGTGTTGACACGAACATGAAAATACTTTGTGTAACGTAGGAACTTTATTGAGGAGTTTAAAGTACATAACAAAATACTCATATTGTTTCGCTTGCACACTTATTTATTATCTTTTTAAAAAAACACACACAAATTAAGGTAGGAACAATGTGTTGGTTACGGTTATGTGAGATATTTAATCTACGGTACGTGATATTTACACTGAATGACCACCATCGTCTGTGCGGCACTGCGGAATAAACCAGATACTCGTGTACGCAGTGTTGCCTACACGCTAGACTCTGTTTCACCACGCCAAATCTTAACGTGCGTTTTGCACGAAAACTATGCGTCCTAGACAGTCGTTACAAGAGGACCTTTTTTAATTACTAAGATCACATTTCCCAATAATTCACTCTTACATGTTGGATTATCATGACGGTAAAAAAGTTGTCAGAAATTTAAGCGGGTCCACCCCTTTTATTTTCATAAGGGTAGAAGGTATCAGCTAGTGTTTACTGTTGGTTTTTCGGTCTTTTTGTCTTGAAATAATATCATGAGTTTTGTCAGTTTACGTCGATCACTGTTTGGTTTATGGGGAAATAAAAGTTTTATAATTTGATTTTCAAAGGCGAATTACTTTATTAATAACACGGTTACGTACAAGTTGTCTTGCATATTTCCTGCTTTTTTTTTTCATAAGTAATCACCTGCTGGAGTTTGTCCGTGATTTTTGTGAACATCCTGTATATATATATATATATATATATATATATATATATATATATATATATATATATATATATATATATATATATATATATATATATATATATATATAT
>PNEQ01033942.1:0-21134 GCA_003012365.1 Medauroidea extradentata | reverse complement strand
CTTGTTGTATCACGCGGAAAGAACGTGCCCAAGGTATTTTCCCCCGTGCTATCACGCGCCCGCAAGGTGCCAACCAATATGGTACCATCTCGTAATTGTTGGGCATGTGTATCTCGGAACTAGGCGCATGTGATCTTTGCTTAGTTCAGTAAACCGTAACGTGGTCCATCTGTCAACACCGTCGAGTTGCACCAGTTATTGACTGTTTTAATTCGACAAATAACCGTCAATGTCACTACAAGAGTGGTGATGTTTCATCACGACTGTACAAACTGTCTTATGCAAGAATTCTAAGCAAGTAAAGAATATGCGATATCGGACTCCACTGAAGGTGATAAACACAAGGCAATTGCATTGTTAGTTTTAAACAGTTGTGTAGGCAGTCCTGTACACATATGTTTTCATTGGGCGTATTTGGAAGTATTGTAGGTAATTTCAGTCACGTGATCAAATTCAGTAGATCACCAGGATCTTTTAGAACGCCTTTAATGCTATTAAGGGTTTTATGACGGCAGGAACAAATAAAGCTTACGTATTTTGTACATGTTAAATATGTTACGAAATACTTTCCACAGCACATTTTCGGCACGTTATTTTATTTATTTTTTATACAGATAGTCATCTGGGGTAACATTGCCGCAGGGTTTTCTTTTATATAATAGCTTTGTGGCATTCAACCACTACGCAAACATTGAGATTTAAAAATTTTTTCATCCAGAACACAGCCGTATTTCTTAAAGTTTGAAATACTTAATTTGAAATTAAACTAGACTGGTAGTACAAAGTTGCCCTGGTCGGTACAGTTATCCCAAATGATATATATATGTATGTATGTATATATATATATATATATATATATATATATATATATATATATACACACACACACGTAGACCTATATCGATGTGTGTATGTATGTTCTTATCCCAGCGGGTGATCATGTGAAGTTTGGTAGCGATCAGATCAACTGTTTTTTTTTTTTTTTTTGCTTTTTGTCAATTTTGTGTCATATTTTCCCTACAAACTAATGAGTTAATAATAAGTTAATCAAGCAGGCTTGAGACTTGGAAGTATGTGGCATGTCCAATTCTCGGCTACAGATAATTTGTGCTACCCGGGTGGCTAGTTACATATAATATTCGTTTAGTGCTTGTTTCTTCGATATTTTGAACCAGTGCATAAGTTTTACTATGTTGTGGTTTTGATTTTGTGCACTGTTTACATTTTTTTTCACATCGAATGGCAAATTTCGTCTGTAGATCACCTCTTACTCCGCTATCGAGCATGGTAAGTGAGGAGCTGACTGACAGGCTTTCAGGTGAACAATGGAACACGGGAAATGTTGGCTCGGATTAAGATTTGGATACCTTAAACTGAAATTTTGGCTGACCTACCCTACCTTCCTGAGATTTCGAAAGCGCCTATAGAGACAGAGTTTACCTCTGCGGCAGTGATTTCTGCACAATACACTAAGCCGACAGTGGAAATGTCCAATACATAAATATAACATTTTTCCCAACGGAAAACGTTGTCCGTACGACAGAAAGCTTTTGTAACATTTAAAAAACTTCAATTCTAAGAATGAAAGACTAATGTTACGAACGAACGCCAGCAGTACTTAAGGATTTTCAAGTGCGATAGAGTTATAATTTTACATTGATATGAAATAGTGTTAGTTTTGTAGACGATACTTGTGAATGCAGGTTCCTCTAACAAAACAATTTTAGCTGGCGTAGTTTTCTTATAACTGTGCACCGAAGTCAAAATTTGTATGTTCTGTTGCCATGCAAATAGTGAAAACCAATTGACTTACGCACGTGAAATAATTCACAGTGAAATAACGTACTATGGACTACGTAATAAAACACTTGAAAAAATCCCGCGAACAATTTTTGTATTTTAAAAAAAAATTTGAATTTGCAAATTTTATTCTGTACTTTTGCGATTTTTTATTAAATTCAAATTATTACGTTGTGGTTTTTTAATTTTTTATAGCGTAGCTTATGTGATGTAAGTTCCCAGTGAATTATTTTGTTTAAGTAGGACAGTTGGTTTTTACTATTTGCATGACAGTGTAACAAGCAAATTTTGACTTTGACACCCCGTTATGAGAAAACTATGAGAGCTAAAATTATTTCGTAAGAGTAAAATGTACTCACAAGTTTCGTCTACATTACTAACAATATTTCATAAAAATATAAAATTATGATTTTATCGCATTTGAATACCCTTAAACAACTAGGTTATGGACTGAACTGAAAAGTGGAGTAATTCTATTTAATAGTGGGTATCGATGTAAGGAAGGGTTAGTGAGGGGGTTGGGAGTAAAACACGAAGTAGGCTACTAATGTAAATTCCAAATGTTATTGAACAATTACTTGAAGAAGTTTTCCAGATTACTGAAAGCGACACAATAATCTTCAAGTTAAAATTAGGTAGCCAGGATCTTTGTCTCTAGAAATTCGTGTCGCCTCAGTGTCTATGGACCTTGGTCTTCACGTGTAGAAGTAGGTCAATGATATCAAAATTAGAAAACAAATTGAGGCGCATTTCTTTCCTTTCGTGGACTTTGATACATGCGTAGTTTGAAGACAGAGAGAGACGTGGAAGCAGCTGAACAAACATTCAAGTTTAAAACAACATCAGATAAACTTTACACCCTACTCTATGCATCGAGTTTGTACAGAGACGAAAAAAATTTATATTGCATTTCTTGCCAATGACATATCATGCATTCAACAGAAATACCTGTGAAGTTTATTCGTCGTAGTTTGCAACGTTTCATGACAAAATATAAATAAATTCAAGAAATTTCAAAACGTTATAGCCATAATCATTTTCAGAGTATTTTACCATGTGTGCTTTCACGGTCCGAGTTAGTCAAATAATATTGGGTGCTTGAAAAAAAGTAACGTTCGCAAACCAAGGCGTACAAAACATGTTTTTATTTCCTTTAAATAGTTTTAACTTTTCTGCACGGGCAAAAAAAAGGGGGGGGGAGAAGAAGTTGGGTTTCTTCACCTCGTATTTAAAAATTTTAAATGACGTACTTCAAAATATTGCTTTGTGTGTATGTCTATACTTGTAATTAATGAATAATTATTTTTAAAATATGTTTCGAGCAGTACCGTAAGCTGTGCTATGATAAACTCTGACAGCTGAGCTTTTTTTTACTATATCTCATGCATGGTCAATAGGTCAATACAAGATCAGTTAGGTTACGAAATTTTGATTTTCATAAGAAAAAAACGTAAACGTTTTGTAGTATAAAAAACCGCAATGTATCAGGTGTGTACGTTCGCCGGCAGCACAGATGTCAGGTTTTTGCTGTGTTTCATATGACAAAAGGGCTTCGCTTGCCACACGATTCAAATGCGTTGTAATGTGCGGGGAGTGAGTGAAGAGATTTTGTCAGCATTTAGGTCTTAAGGCACCCGCCTACTGGCCGTGTGTTTGTGTGAGTGAGGCACGGCGCCAAGGGCGATGTTGACCGGCTCCTCTGATGCGGTATCGCCTCTACCGCAACACAGAACGGCGTTCAGTGGTATCTTAGATCACTCGCCTGACTGACACGTTCAGTGGTGACCCCATCATTTTATTGGTGGGAAGTTTTAATCATAGTTCATTTCATGCTGCTGGAGTAGTTTCACATAAATCCCGTGCGTAGTTTTTCAGATATTACAGATTGAAAAAGCTGTGGCTTGGAAATGATTTTTCTAATTGACGTTCTGCTTTGCAACTACTCTCCCGTCATCGTTTGAAGTGCATTTTTTTTTCGTACATTGGTACAATGGGTATACGTGAAATAGTTTCATAAAAACCTGTATTTACGAACACGCTGCATCGCATTTTAAGCGCGTGGTAGGCGAGGATGACATTATGTGAGTATGGATCAGCGCCGGAATGAAGGGACGGGGGAAACTGGAGATTCCCGAGAAAACTCGCTGACCAGCGGCATTGCCGTCACGATTCCCACATGCGAATATACTGAGGCAACCGCAACTTCCGCCACCTTTGACCACACCGGTAACTAAACCCGGATCATTGTGGTGAGAGGCAATTGGTCTGGTCAGCATATTCCACTCAAACGTAACAGGACATTGGAGTGGTTTCGTGTCACAGAACTGCTGACAGAGCAATGCCAACTATTCTGCGAGTGGGGGATGGGGAAAGATAATTATTTTAAAAAAGCGCTTAACGTTGTTTACTAAGTAGGAGGGAGGATGCGCTCCCACACAGCAACCCCCCGCCCCTCCGTCGTCATTTCTCTGTTGGCACGGTCCTGACCACTGAACAACGAAGTCAAACTGTAACAATGTATTTCCATTAGCGTTGAGTGGAGTGTTCTTGTCAACAATGCGAAAGATGGCAAGGCAGGAAGATAACAGGGCTTCAGATAATGATCCCTCATGTATATTGCTTTTTCGATGATGATTTTTTTTAGTCTAAAAAACAAATACCGTAATGTCGTCTGGCAGTTCTGTTGCAAATAGTTTTTATTACATAGGTAATTATTTCCTATAAAATATGTAATAAATATTTTTTAATCAAATAACTAATACAATTATTATTTTTTTTTAATTAGTCAACATAGTAAAAACTATATGTCACAAAACTGAGAGACATTTTTAAGACGTTTGCTCTGTATCAGGATTTTAAAAAAATACAACAATAATTCCAGCAAAAGTAGTACACGTAACAGAATACATTGACGGCGAGGTGTATTGAGACTAAACCGGTAGCTTGAACATCAGAACGGAAATTGGTCTCGGCTTGTTTTGTTGGGTAACCATCTCAGCGCCTGAAGAAAGGAAAAAAAACATAAATTATGATGGTCGGGCAGGGGATTCGAACCCAGGTCCTTCCAAATGCGAGTTCGGTGTTATTAACACTGACTGCCAGCGGTCGTGTAGTGGCCAGACAAGATCTTCGCATGTGGGAATCGTGCTGGGAGACGCCGTTGGTCGGCTGGTTTTCTAGGGGATGTCCCACGCCCTTCTCATTCCGGTGCCTCACCACTGAAGGGCCTCATTTCATGTTATCCTCCGTGGCAAGCAGAAGCCTACGACCGCCCTGTACTGCTCTTCTGGGTGTGATATCAATGCCCTCGAGTTCCCTTAACACTGACTGCACCACTTGGCTCGATGTTACATTCACCATGGCTGCTCTGTACACGTGGGCAAACATAATTAATGAGGAGGTAACGTCCGTCCCAGAAAGCAACAGGTAGCGACCTTGAGACTGCCCCGTCACTAGTTTTCTCCCGTGCCAGGAGGAGATAGACGTCAACAAGCAGACGAGAGCGGTGTTATGAAAGTGGGTGTAATGTCGACCGTAAACACTGTCGGAGCCAGGCACAAGCTTCACACTCCACTGAGGCGGGCTACTCGCCTGCGTGGTAACATCTACTACACAGTACCTACACGTTTAGAGGGTAATGACCCCTTCTCATTGCTAGACTCTCGTCAAATAATATGCTTCTAGCAGTCTTACATTTTTGAGTCATCAGGGAAACTTATAGGTATAGTCTATCTAACTCATCCGACAGAAATGTTCGCGAAGATCAATAGGATATTTATGGTACATAATTCGGTTTCCAGCATTTTCTGGGAAGTCTGAATCATTTCATCATCACTTACACTTTAATGGAACAAGAATTCGCAAATAAAAATAGAACGAATTAATTCTGAAATGAAGCTTGTGAGCTGCTGCAAAAAAAAAACTCTTTTCCGTGAGATAGACTATATACAGGAAATTCATGAAAGTACGTCACAAATTTTGTGAGATGATTCATTGTAACAAAAACGGGGAGGAAATGTTACATAACGCATGTTTTTAGCTGACGCAATCTAAAGAGTAATTGACATTTAAAACTAATATTTGTTGAAATAACCAAATGTAAGTAGAAATGCCTAATGACCTTTCACTTTCAATTAATAATTGGGTTACTTGAACGTCCTGTGTATTTGGTGTTAACAACCTGCAAGACTCAACATTTTCCAAGTCAATTTTCTCGAAAACGGTTCACTTTAGGTCACACAAATATGATATTTTAGCACGCAGTTAAAGAAAATTAGAGTTAGGAATGCATGCTTTCAAAATATTATTTTCCTAAAAATTAACTGTTAAAACTGAATCGAAATTTAGCCAGAATTTGAGCCAGTTCTCTTTCTCCCCTCCCTCTTCCCAGATGACATAACTTTACTCTCAAAGAGTTTCAGATGTAACGCATTGCTGGTCACTGCTTGGGCAGTAAGGAATTTTTTTGAGTTAACTGCCCTATTAACTCATGACCTCCGCTTTTCTCCAACAAACTTCACAACCATACGAAACTGTAAAACACTGTTGCGGGCTTAAAATCGCTTCATTACTCCGTGTAGGGTTCACTTTTAACGCGGTCGTACAGCAGCAAGAGTAAAACTGAAAATTTCAGGTACACGAACTGAGTTTATCATTCATTCAGCTATTTACCACAGCAAAATATTTACAATTACGTATTTGGACAGAACATTATTCTTGACATATTAATGCAGTAAAAAAAAATATTTTCTACAGTTTTCACTGTAACTAGTCAAACCAAAATAATACATTTTTTGGAACATGCCAGAGTAGAAGATAACTCCATACACGATTAATAAACCTTTCAGTAAATAAAACACTACGAGGTATTTCAGGTGCGTTGAATGAGCGACTGCTTTTTAAGACGTTTGTGAAAAAGAGACAAATGTTTATTATAACTACAAATTAAAAATAATACAAAACTAAAGCCGCAATTAATTTTTCATTAATTACTTAAATGATTTAATGCATAATTAGTTACCGAGAATATCCTTTTTAAACAGGTGAATTAATTTCAAGAAGAATGACATTTTGACTAGACCTATCATTTTACAAATAAAAGGTAAGGTATAGTTAATTTTAATTCGACGAAAATGCCACTGGAATTTAATATTTCGTACAAAACCTTCTTCTTCCTGTTGAGTACTAGGCCTAACGACTCGTTACGGTCTCCGGTTTCAATCCATCTCCTCTCTGGTCTTTATACATCTCTTCTATAAAATAGCTGCCTGGCTGCGGCTTTGCCCGCGTGAAATTATGTAATGTAAACAGTAACTCTGGATAAAAGTATGTAATGAAGGCATTTAACAGCTAGCGTACTCAATAACTGTGAACTATAAATTATCTTAGCTCAGTGTAAATAGTGCACCCAATATGCTCGTATGTCATAGTAATTCCCATCGCAAAGTCTTGCGCACGGGATACGAACCCGTAACCCCACCCCTTCCACACCACAAACTTTATACAATACCTGAGTGAATGTTTAAAGACAGGCCGTGATAATTATTTTGTATGAACCACGGCCATAGAGGAAAAGGTCTGGACACCGGAGTTGAAAATTGACCCCGTTATGACTGATTGGCGCCACTGGCACTGTGGGGTTGTTTTAACATTGCGCAAATGGGACTACAAGGAGCAAACTCGTGTCGGAGCTGCTAGGAGAACTGTTAGCACGACGCTATATTGCAGTGTTAAAACAACACTTCATTGCTAGTGGCGCTTTCAGTCATAACGGGGTCAACTCAATAACATTGTAGATAGGCGAGTGTCCAGACCTGTACTTCTACGACCGTGGTATGAACAGACTACAGTCCAAAGAGGTTTTATTCGTGAGTAGGTTCGCAAAAAGAAATAGTTGAATTATTTCTCCGTGATTATTCTCTTTTTTCGGGAGACTGTAACCTTTTTCCTGCTTTTCACATTCTTAATTTTCGAATTTCATAAAATCCTGAATTTGATTTGTAGATATTTACATAAGCTTCATTCTTATCAAAAATCATCTCGATATCTCAACGGGTATAAGCGGTACAGATGATTATTTGAAAACACATTTAATTTTTTTAACAGCTTTCAAGGACGAATTTCGAAAACTCCTGAAATGGCTTTTTTTTTTTTTTTTTCATATTTACGTAAATATTCATTTTAATGCAAAAATAATTTAAATATTTCCACTAGTTTAGGCGATAAGTGGGATTAATTAAAAACACGTTTCATTTTCAATGAGCTTACAAGGACGAATTTCAAAAAAGCCTATAAGTAATTTGTAGATATTTACTTAAGCATCATTAAAAATAATAATTTACCTATCTGAAATGGTTTAGGAGAAAACACGGATTAATGAAAAACACATTTTTAATGAGATATCAGGGATTCTTTGAAAACACATTTCAAAACTTTTCATCCCCTTAATTATCGAATTTAGAAAACTCATTCTTAGTAGATACCTACGGGACAAGGGGAAGTTTCCCAACAAAATTTCATGGTTCTAGGTCCAGCGGTTTGGGCTGTGCGTTGATGAGTGAGTGAGTGAGTGAGTGTGTCAGTCAGGACACTTAATTTTATACATTACGATAAAGATGAATTGAAAACAAATATGTTCTGCAATTAAAGTACGTTCAGCGAAGTGGACTGGATAAAGCTGTTTGTATTTGTTGTTTTAAAGATAAACAGAGAATATAGTAACACCATCAATTAATACGTAATTAAAATTTAGTTACTCTTTTCTATAGTACACGCGGGCGAAGCCGCAAAGGACAGCTAGTTATTGTATAAAATATATGTAGATGTATACCGGGTCCATCGAAAGGGAAGGCTTAACCACGGTAAATAAAACTAAATAAATAAAAATGTACCATGAATTACATTACTCCTGTAGGGCTAGGAATATTTCGCGAGTTCAACGACCAACACGCTGGAATCCATTATCCTGTGTATACCGAAGCCCTACTATTTGTCCATTACCTGCTACTCATTCAGACAGCAGACAATGAACAAATAGACGGGGCTAGAGTATGCATAGGACATTGGATTCTAGTACGGTTATTGAACTCGCGAATTTTTCCTAGCCTCATGCATAGGGAGATATTATTAACCTAGAACCCATGTACAGGCGTTTATGAAAATTAACGAGGTAAGCCCAGGTAGAGTAAAATTCTAACTCAAGTAGTCCGAAAAGTGATACAAATGAAGTTTGATTGCATTCAAAAAGTGAGCTGGCCCTTGATCAAGTATGCCAGCTATGTGAATGAGCATACCTAGCTACTTCTAGCAGGTTACTTTTCGTAAACGCCTCGTAAAGGAAACGTTCCTACCTTCCATGTCTCAGACTTGAACACGGCCCTGTCAGGCATGGAGTGGAACAGGGGCCAGAACGTGCCGTTGCAGCAGCCGTTGTAATACTCGTCGAACATCTTCTCGTTCACTTGCACAGCGACGATCTGCAAGAACACTGATCATTATTCAAACTAGTAATGCAAGCTGGTTGTTAGTACAGTCCTTCCAGCAACTAGTACACTTTTCTAACATCACGTATACGGGGTTACTTTTATGACAGTTGAGGGCTGGCTTTGTGCCACTTAAAATGTTTATTTTGTAGACATTCAGTAAAAAACAATACTTAAATTTTAAGTGGATGACTTGAAAAATATTCTTCATAATATTCAAATGTAGTTTATTTATTACTCAACCAGCAAAGAAAAAAAAAAAATCTGAGTGTCACGAAATCCCCCCTACTGACACCAAGTAACACCGATTAATTTAATGGAAAGATGTAGTCAGCACAATGAAAACTCTCTCTTAACAAATGGGGATGTTAAACGTACCGTAGACAGCTATGGTTAGGGTAACATCAAATATGTTTAATTTTAACTGTATGGGTGGCTGCAAAACAGTAGGCCTATGCTAATACTTTAAGAAACATTCCTCATTTCTGGGGAAAGCTGGATTAGAAACGTCTATAGGCTGTTCAGGGTAAACTGAGCGCTGCTTACAGTTTTCTGTAAGACATTATGCCGCCATTTTTACTATTTTCAATACGAAAACTTCCATGTAACTAAAAACTAGTATAAACAGTTTACAACTCTTAAAACTATAACTGTATAACCCCAATAAATAAATAAATAAATATATATATTTATAATCCAGTGCTGGGAAGGGCTTACTTCAAAGTGAAACGCCTATAGTACATAAAAAGGACCATGCCCAGTGCGTTGTCTGTTAGGAGCTGTAGTGTATGTACGTATGTATGTATGTATGTATGTATGTATGTATGTATGTATGTATGTATGTATGTATGTATGTATGTATGTATGTATGTATGTATGTACGTATGTATGTATGTACGTATGTATGTATGTATGTATGTGTGTATGTATATATATATATACATATAAGAAGCTTTTAAGGGCCTTAAATATTTTTTGATTCCTCCAGAAGTGAGAAATGTTCCATATCCCTGTAGTCAACACTCTGGGATGGAATTGTTTGAAGATGTTGACTTAACACTGTATACTTGATTAAATACCTATACAGTGTAGAGTATTATTCACAGTTACAATTTAGGGTATGCGATTAAAAAAAATACAGTATGTTCACAACTAACCCGCAGTTCACAATTATCCTAACTGACCATACAGAATTGTTGTTGGAGAAGAATACTCATTTCTGTAATGCAGTATGTAAAACAAGAAAATGAGACACACTTCCGCCATTATTTCACATATTTCTGTAAATTGCATAAAGTACAAACCATATGAAAAGCTAATGCACTCAAACATCTTTGCTATATCAGTAAAACTTGTCCATCGTAATGGAGTGGAGAAGTACCGGCTAGCGCTTAACAAAGCGGTTTTTGGCACTGGTGGGGACGACATGAGGTGTTAACGGTGTTCAAGTAGGGAAAAATTGAAATTTTATGTTTGTATGAAATATTGTTAGTTTTACAGAAGTTACTTGGGAGTACATTTTCCTCTTACGAAAAAAAAAAAAATAGCTTAGCCAGTTTTCCCATAGTGGCATTTCAAAGTAAAAATTTACATATGTTTACTTGTAAAAATTTTGAAATCCAGTAAACATAATGAAATGGAAAGAAATCACGCGAAAACTACATGCTGCGGTCTACGGCTTGAAGCATGTAAAAACTCAATGTAAAAGAAATTTTGTGTTCGTTTTTTAAAAATTAAAAAATTTGCTAATTTTCTGTTATTTTAAGCAATTTTTTGCTACGAAAATATTTTATAATGCGTATTTATAATCTTTAAGCCGTAGACCGTGACCATGTAGTTTTGATGTGATTTTTTCCATTTCATTATGTTTACTGGTTTTCAATTTTTGTATAAAGTAAAAATATGAACATTTTGACTTTGAAATGCCACTATGGGAAAACTGGCTGAGCTATTTTTTTTTTCGTAAGAGGAAAACGTACTCTCGTAATGCCTACAAAACGAACCCTATTATATACAATTATAAAATTATGGTTTTTTTTCCTCACTTGAACACCCTCAAGGGGCCTAAGGAAGGCGGAAGCGAGAGAACCCAGAGTAAACTCACTGGCCAACGTCAACGCCCGTCATGATTTACAAGCACGAAAATTGTAATCGAACTTGGTTCGACTTAGTGGGTGACGAGTGGACGGTCCCCTGTACCACCTCGTTACCCTCCATCGTACCCTGGACACATGAAGCAGGAGGGGGGATGGTAGGGTTGAGCACTTGCCTTCAGAACTGGATGGAGTCTAACTGTACGACGTACGAAACATTTTAATGGAATTCTTAGTTCAGTGCGAACGTATTCATTCATCCGGGTTCACTAACACTATACTAATCCAAACCGATCGTAAAGAATAGCAATCGATAGGAATATGGTTACGTGAAGATGTCTTACTTAAAGCAAAGTTTACTTTGCTATATTAAAACTACTAGTATTTATTTACATTTAATTACTTGGAGTAAATGTTCAACGTGTGTCACAAAACGTTTAAGTAAATGCTTCTATTTAGGTTCAACAACAAAGCGAATGGTTTTACCAATTACTCACAAAGTCGCTGTAAGAACAAAACGAATCAAAACGCACCACATGGATAAAACATATCTGGCTGTAAGAATATTGAAATGATTTAGAAGAAAAACACACTACGGATAGAATCGTAAGTAAATGATTGTAGCACTTGTTTACAAACTCAATAATTTTACAGAAAAGTTTTTCCTTCGCTCACAATATTCAACGTGTTTCTGTAAAATTTCCTGGTGAACCTGCGGAAAACGCCAAATCGCAAAACAAAATATTAATAGTAATACAACTTCTAAAAATGTTGAGTATTTTCATAAGGTGTTTTGTTAACCAGAAAAATTGGAACTGTGAAAAATAGAGAAAAGTTGTTCTCCTTGAAAATTATTCATCGAACCATATTTTCAGTAGTCTACAGATACTGCATAGGCTAGACAGGCAAGGCTTTCCAGTACACTATATTCGAGCTTAGTGCAAAATATTTAGTGACAGATGCATTTAAAAAATAATAAATTAGCAATGCTACTAGCAGCAAATATGAATCGAATCAGAAACTGAAGATGAGATAGACGGGATCGGAAAACAGGAGGAGTAGGTTTTTGCAAATGTACGTTATTCTGGGCGAATTTTAACGAAATAGGCAGAATGTATTTATGACCCTTTATAAATATATTTACAGTCTTTAATGCAACCATTTCTGTTAGGGATACAATAAAATTTGCAGAGGAAATGACAAGATGTTTAACGTAACTTTACTATGAAACAATTAAGTAAATTAATGAAAAAATAAAGTACTTTCCAATTTTGAATTAACGATTGTGCCACATAATTTTACCGCCAATACTGCCGTTGTTTAACCAAACGTACTACGTAAAGCATGAATTCAGCTTGATCCATCGCATTGCAGTGGTCCAAGTTCGTGGCCGTTTTTTAAAAGACCGGGAATCGACTAGCGTAGCCTGCCGAATCATCCGTGACGGCATCGGTGATAAATGTGAAGTAGGGTCGCCAAGTTCAAGGTCAGGCGTGCACTAACGTTCTGAAGATGAAGTTGCTATTTACCGTTACAGTCTCGACACACGCGACACGCTATCAGACATACGTATTCCGACTAAAACTTCCGCGCTGGAGGCGCATAGCGCCAGTGCTGCTAACAGTGCCAACATTTTTCAACCAGATAAAACTCACCAAAAAAAAAATAACGGAAATTATGTTCTTAAGAGGGAGAGTTAGACAATTTTATTGTATTTTCAATCTTGGAGCCACATAATTTATTAAAATTTTACTATCAAAATCTTCTCTTCGACAAAGCATAAGATATATTATTGGTAAACTGCTGGACATAGATAATAATAGAATCTTTCATTAATTTATCATACAGAATCATGGCAATACATTTATTGAAAGTTAACCTATAGTCTAATATTCTTGCAACGATTCTGCATTACAAATTAATAAATAATTCCATTATTATTTATGTCAAGCAGTTTACCAAGAATATGCCCTATGCTTTAACAAAGATAAAATTTTGATACTACAATTTGATTAAATGTTATGGGTCAAAAACTGAAAATGCAATATAATTATCTCGGTTTTCAACGTATTTTTATATTTTTATATTCATTCCTGGTAATTTTTTTTCTTATTTTAGACATAAATTGTGATTAAACATTCCTTTTAGGAAATTTTTGTATCTCTCATAGTTTTTGCGTAATGTGTCGTAAACGTCAAAATTTGCACTTTACGGTTTTGTGTACGCCACTAAAACCAACTGACATACCAAACCGAAAAAATTCACAGTGTGTAACATTGTTGTAGACTGTGAGTTGACACATATGAAAACAAAAAATAATACATAACTAAAAAAAAACTGTTAAAATTTGTAAATGTTAATTTCAAAATTCAGCATTTTTTTCATACAAAAATATAAAAATTTTTGTTTTTATATATGTCAAATCAAAACGAAAAAAAAGACGTTGAAAACCGAGGTGAACCACGCCCTTAAGGCTGCCGCCTAGTGAAGGGTGTGGTTGTGTGTGTGTGAGGCAAAAATCGATGAGGCGCTAGGAGCGACGTCGGTCGGCACATGTATTGTGATATCGCCTCTACGCCCAAAGTCGTAAACGCACGCGCAGTGTTCCCGCCGTAACGTTTGTTTTTTTTCTGTGGGACTTTAAGCGGTGACCCTATCATTTCATTGAACCCACCACTATAGCAAAGTGCAGTGTAGCTGTAGACTCCAATTTCGAACAAATCCGTTACATATATCTTGAGAAACAACCGCGTGAAAAAGCGATTTTAGCCAAGTTTGAGGGCTGTAAAGTAA
Organism: Medauroidea extradentata; assembly: GCA_003012365.1. Taxonomy (NCBI): domain Eukaryota; kingdom Metazoa; phylum Arthropoda; class Insecta; order Phasmatodea; family Phasmatidae; genus Medauroidea; species Medauroidea extradentata. The sequence continues at coordinate 6,967 of PNEQ01033942.1, read as the reverse complement.
TACTTCCAATGTGCATGGTACCTTGAAACTCACATTTACAAGTAGTCTGAAGTGTGTTTCATTTTCGTAGACAAGTATTGTGTACGCACGTTTACTGGTCTCTGAGAAAAAACACAACTCCGAACACGCTGCACGCAGTTCGAGCGCCATCCAGGCGGCCACCTTAACAATTAAAAATATTTCTGATGTCGAAATACTTTTCAGTTTAAAAATCAATATAAATAATTATGATCGATGATCGCCAATTTAGTTATCTCGCCTAAAAAATTTAAATGCAAAAATAAATTACTATAGACGGTTCGGGATAAAGTGAGCACTTAAAATAGCCTTGATAAATTTTTATTTTCAGCTAATTCGTATCGTTCCGCGCGTAACGGCTAACGCGGGAAGTGTCTAACCTTTCTGTACACGTCACTTGACGTTTGCGCGCGTAAGATAAATTGTGCAGTCAGTAGGAACCTATATAGTTTGATTTTAAAAATGTTATTCAATTTATAGAACACAAATATGTTGAATGCAGTTGATTTTATTTCAGTGTCGTTGCATTTAAATGATAAAATACACGGAACTACATTCGACAATTCGCTGCCAACAGTACGAGTAAGGTAACTATTGTTAATTGTAAATTATGTGAAGAAATGGCTACTGATATTTTCCAAAGGTTAAATCTTTAGTGCTCACTTTATCCCGAATGGCCTATATTATCCCGGACTTGAGTCACGATAAAAAAAAAAAAACTAAATTCACCCAGGTAAAATTTTTGCGTCAGACTTCACACTGGCAACTACAATAAAAATATTTTTTATCAACTGAACATTTGTTTAAAACAGTAATACATAGTTTAGAAACGACTAAATTGGCAACAGTGTAGTATAGGGAGGGTATTATCGAAGCTACTAGAGTCCAGTCAGTAAACAATCCAACCGGCAGTGATAGCAGGTCCGTGCACTGTGGGCGGGGCGTGTCGACGACTGGTCACTGGTCACGCCACAAGGGCTCAGAGGTCACGGCACACTGTTGACAAACCACGATAAGTTCAAGTTCAGCACAGCGAGTAGTTCGGCCTTCTGGACGCGTCGACACGCTAGACTTTGCCTCGGGCGGAGGGAGTACCGCGCATGGGCGCGGACTCGGTCCAACACCACGTGCTGCTTGTCAGCGAACATGTGTGGCGCACATGCGCGGGCAAGGGCGCCGGCCAGTTATCCCACACGTACCGGAGCTATGGTACGGCGAACCAATATTATTGTCCCCTGAAAGTTGAATTGCACACTGTGTGTTCTTCCTCAACGGGTTTACACAATCATTGAAATTTAAGCAGTAGAACTTAAGAATTTTTATCTTCACATTAGTTTAAACCGAATCATAAATAATTGAACTGTTACCGCTTATTTCTTAACTTCAGTAGTGAAATTCGTTAGTTTAAACAATCACGATTATGGTGGAATCCCATTGGCGCGACAAAGAGACACGGCAAAAGCGATGCGGCACCTAAAAATTCTCGTTATTGTGAACACTACTTTAGCTGCCGAATGACCAATAACTTAAAAAAAAAAAAAAAAAAAAAAAAAAATGTTCATTGCCAGTGTATAGGTACTAACCTCTAGTAAGACAGCCACAAACGTGCGGTATTTCAGTTTTTTTTTTTTTAACTTCTAAAGTATTTTAAATACCCACTAGCATTTGTAAATGTGAAACAAACGCACCGTTACACGTTTACTTAAAAAGGTTATGATTTGCTTACGATAGCCAAATACTTATTGCGATAACCAATGGAAATCCCTCTTATAATTATAAACGCTATTTATTACCAAGTCACCGGTAGTTTTACCAACTTTTAGGATCAAAATCAAACTCCGACTCGATTAAAATAGATATCGTTTATATCTGGAATCTGCATCGCGTCCGACATTTCTTTCGAGCTGACGTCACAGAAACCTAAGTGCTGATAGGCGGATATCTTTTGTTTTTCATGCCGCGAAGGTCATGTCGCCACTGTCGCGCCTGTGTGACTCCATCATAAGGCCGGTATTCCCATGATGCCATTCGTAATTCACTAGATAACAGCCTTCTTGCTTTAACCTATAAAATACCAACAAGGCGGAGTACTTTTGAGGCAGAGAACTATAATTTGTCGTTTAACTGAAAATTGTAAATACTATCAGATGGTTTTCAATAAATGATTTCCACCACGATCTAAAATACAACATTCAAAATCTGTTACTATTGGCTGAACTTCGGTATTAAGCTCGCTATTGCGTACGCGCAAGTTTTACGACTCTACTGCTTACTTCTTACTGCTTTAGTTTTTAATGTGTGAACCCATTTAGGCAGCGTAACTATGGATGACAGAAGGCCGGGGTAGAGGTGGAGTCGGCAACTCTGCTCGAGACACACATCTGTCACAAAGCATACAAGGTCTTAAGGCGACCGCGTACCCTACGCTTCAAATGCGCTGTAGTGTGTTCGTAAACAGGTTTTTTCTACGAAAATATCCCATGTGCACCCGTTGTGCCAACTTACGAAAAGAAAACAAACTTCAGACAATGTCGGAACCTCATCGTTAAGACGACACGCTTATTAAAAACACTATTTCCAAGACCTCCAACACGGCTAAAAACGGCGTTTTCAGACTTCCGTACTTCAAAATGTACTAACAGGATGTATGTGAAACTCAGATTGCGACCTGCACTGAACTTAGTTGCAGACTTTCCACCAATAAAATTATATGGTCACCGCTTAGTGTCCCATAGTAAAAACCGTTCGACTGGAACCTTGCACGCTATTTCAGCGCTTGGCTAATTGAAGCGACGCGGTATTTGAAGCGCGCTTCAAGGTCGACCTTTCTGCTCCGTTGCTTTTGAGCCTCTCACGCGCGGGTAGGCGGCGCCCTTAAGGGCGAGATCTTCCGCAATTTTCATCACCATTTTAATTTATTTTTTATTTGTACCAGATTTTTTTCTTATTTTAGACACAAAATGTGACTGAATTTGGCTATTATGAAAAATTTTCTCTCTCATAGTTTTTGCGTAATGGTTTGTTAAAGTCATATTTTGCATGTTTCCGTTTTAAGAAATACACTAAAACCAACAGATATACCAAACTAAAAAAAATCACAGTGGATAAAGACATTGCAGGCTACAATGCCATGCTTAACATCGAGGTCTTCAGCGCTGGTGAGGGGTGTCATGAGGTGAGTATGGAGCGGTGCCGGAATCAAAAGGCGGGATAATCGGAAGGTCCCAGAGGAACCCTCCGACCAATGGCATCGTCCAGCACGATTCCCTCATGCGAAAATCCGGGGACCGACCACGTCGGGAATCGAACCTGGATCGCCTTGGTGGGAGGTGACTGACCTGACCATTCGGCCACCGCGACCCCAAGATTAATAGAGGATCGGAAGAAAGTACACGCGTGTTACATTTTTGAATGATATTCCTAAGCAGATCTCGCTCGCGTACTTTAAGTACGGTAGTTTTCTAATAAATTGGTGTCGCCTGAAGTTCTGCACACCGTTCGGCAGCCTGGGCAGGCGGACCAACCACACACGACTTCAGAGACTTGGAAGAGTCCTGACTGAGCACTGCTGTCCGGAACACGTTAAACCGACCTATGTATGGTCCCTTCCGAAGTTTAGAAGTCCCAACCAGACAGACGTACATGAAATGTCCATATAAAGTTGGAAACCCCAACCCCTAACACAACCCTTACACACATTACAAACTGGCTGAGATTTACTTCATCACTAGAAACTGCTTCCGGGCATACCTTTAAACTCATTCAACCCCACGTCTCAGTATCCAACCTACACGCTTGAGTAATTGGGCAGGGGCTACTTATGCCGTTCACCGTGGTTCGTGCGACGACTTGTGTATCCAGTGTTTTCATCATGCGAAACTGAACAGTTTTTGTAGGCGTAAGCCATTGCTATCGAATGTTGTCGAGCTGTAGAAAGACCCACAATTAAACAGAAATAAATCAGTATAATATGTGCAACATTAATACATTTCCGGAAAGTAATACAGTCGTATCCACGAAGACGTACGTAAAGCTCAAAACCAGAAAAAAAATTATTCCGGAACGGAATATAGTCTTATTCAGAGAGATAACACAAAATACAAAAGTACAATAAAACAAAAAAAAATCAGGTGTATGAAAAATGACCACAATGAATGGACGAATGCAGTCAATACAAAAAAAAAAAAAAGACCTAAGACTCGTATGTATGTGAAAATGGAGACAAAAGTAGAATGCTTCCTTTGACAATATGTGACGTTCCGGGAACTGAAGACAGGAACAGATATGTGGCGAACTTTAATTCCAGGGTTTGTATTGGTACCAAAAATATCGACTGACAATATCAAACATGTACAACGCATGAACAACGCGTGTCCTCAGTCAGAACTGTCAATTTTTTTTTTAAGTTATATGAAATGGAGTATACTAGACGTGATATTAAGATAACAGTTGTATTCTTTATTCGGGGGTTTAGGAGAGAACAACTGGTAGAAGGAAATTTTCGAAAGATAGCAATCGAAAGAGCGTGGAAAGAGTCTCCAGGTAAGTAGGAGAAAAAATTGAATTTTTAAGTTTTTGAACCATGTGAAGGTAAAGGTGGAGAGAAGTAGGAAAACAAAGTATAAATCAGGTCACTAGTTGGAATTTGTGCTTCAGAACAAATGAAAAGGCAGGGCTGAAAGCAAGATAAAGTTTCTGCCAACAGGACATGAGTGGAGTTAGTCATACATAACCCTGGAACAGAGAGAGAGAGAGAGAGAGAGAGAGAGAGAGAGAGAGACGGAGGGAGGGCAGGAATTTATGAGAGGTAACACGTCATATACTGGGAGATATTAACAAAGGTGTTGCTGGGATCCAGTTGGAAAAAGTAATTTATGTGGAGGTTCAATGGTAGACGTAACATGTAAGTGAATGATTAAATATGTTTAGTTATGGTTTAGAAACGATGTTTTCAAATGTGGTAATGGATGATCCGAGATGAGTATGGATCAGCGCGTGTGAAACGGAATAAAACTAGCCGACAACCGGTATTGTTCGACACTATTCACAAATGCGAAATTTCAGGTTGACCCTGCCGGGATGGTGGATATGAGTAATATTTCCCTCACGCCGCAGAAGTGATGATCTAAATCTGTAGTTCAAAGTAATCACGTAAAATGAAAGAGACTGTAGGACCCAGACAATGCACCTGATGGTAGGGGTGTATGGGGAGAGAAGGTAAGGGTGGCTCACCTGTTTGGAGCGGAGGCCGGCTGTGGGAGCCTTGTCGCTGGGGTCAGACTCAGGGATGGGCTCGGAGGAGTCCATGCCGAGCAGGCCGGACCAGCCCACCCACAGACCATTGAAGGAGATGACGACTGGAGCTACAGCTGTCACCAGGCCACCGGCACTGCGGGCATACAACACCTCAACGTCTGCTCACAAGTAACGTGCATACATCCTGGCTTCTGCTCACAAGTCCTCCATAAACTGGCTTTAGATGTTAGCGTATGGACCACGACTGAATAAACACACCACGTGAGAGCAACACAGACTGTTCTATAAATACGAATTACAACCCAGAGCAGCCTGCTTATAAGCCTACCTGCACGATAAACAGATCACGCGAAACTTTTTGGATTTAATATATAAAGGTGAATGTGAATTCGGTCGACGAACTTCGACAGGTTATTTATTCCTTACGAAAACGTTCGAAGAAACTAAGAACCATGTGACCCCAAACTGAATAGTAAGAGGGCTATGGCCTGCCAAAATTAAAATTTTCATGTAATTTTTAGATAAAAAGGCAATGTAAAGTAAAAACCCGCTATAACACAGCCCACTGTACCGCGAATTCAGTTAAAACACGGATAATGTATGACCTAAATGAAAGATTGGCTGCGCCCAGAACCCTAGAACGCGGATCAGAATTAAGTTCGGGCTTCTATTTAAGCATCGAATCAATAAGTGTCATCTGTGTCGAATATCTTACGCCTCTAACCATGCAGTTTGTAATTCCTTCGCCCTACATCAAGAAAAAGGAGACTGTCCCTTTTCTTTGGTTTAAGATTTTTAAATACGAATCTGTGTAGGAGATTTATTTCCACGCAAAATAGCTAGATAAACGAAAAAAAAAAGTATCACTCTCAAGTGAACCATTTGGAAGAACTCATTGCGTTATATTAATAATAATAATAATAATATTTATTGTTATAATTATTATTACTATGGCAAGGTACCTACTAAGTAAGCAATGGGCAAAACACAAACCAGTGATCAATAATCCATTTAAGAGAAAAGTTTTTATTTTCGTCTTACGTTTTAGTAAGGTACAACGTACCGATTTCATCGGTCAAATCCACACTTATCGGTGGATAGGAACGGTGATATATTTTGTCCATAAACCCATGAGGTCCAGAAAAGTTTTGTTTAAATGCTAGTGTATCTGAAATGTGAAAGAGGACGTTCGATAGGTTTTGTGGATAATAAAAAAAAGTAAAGATGAAAAAAGTTAAGTGAACACGTATTTAATATCTTGAATGTTGTAAAGCGTAGATACTTTGCCAAATTTCGGGGTGACTTCACTCCACATATTAATGGTTTGTTGCCAATTAAATTGATTAACCTGAAGAAGACTTCGCTATTCACAGCTTTAATGCTAAGCAATACTTTAGATAAAAGAGCACCTTGAAATGTTCATATGACCTGAAAGTAATAGGATAGTGCAAAGTTACACGGAGGTAGGAAGGGGCGCAAAATAATCTCGAAGGTGCTGAAATGACCATTTTCCCTTTGTCAGGAAAATGGCATTTCATGAGACATAATTTTATGTATTTGGGCGCTTTAGTTCCGCGCCTGCCGCAAGGAGGGCGCCAGCACACGTGAGCGTTGTTTTCGGTGGCGGCCACCAGGTGTGGTCAGGGAGGGAGCGCGCGCGGCTGTGGAAGAGAGTTGCTTGAGAGTCGCGGGA